>CM019161.1:4152290-4418427 GCA_009733165.1 Naja naja
GACAAAAGAAAAGGGGAAAATGATTAAATTTTGGCTTTTTAATAAGCTCGCATCTTTTGTCATCAAAGCTTTAGGACAAACCTTGAAATAGTATATTCACATGACAGTGTAAGCCTCAAACACAGACAACAAGCCATCGTAGCTGCATTTGTACCACATTCTAAACCAAAAGAAACTAAGTTATGGCTAACCATAAACTCATATCACACGACCCCAGGGCACAGCAGTGATCATAAATACTTGCCAAGTGCCCAAAATTTGAGCATGTAACCATGGAGGAATGCTGAAATGGTTGTAAGTGTGAGGACTGGTTACAAGTCATTTTTTTCAGTGCTATTCTAACTTCGAATGGACACTGAATGGTTGTAAGTCGTGGATGTCAGGATTCTGACACTTAACCCTCATTTAAATCATGAGTCTCGAGCCAAACTCCAAAAAGATTTACTGGGAGTTAGAAAATGCGGCACTGCCTGGGTGTAGCTGACTCTGAGACACATCATTCATTGTCACCCTTGACCCTGGTTTCCCCCCCCCCCACTCCCTGGGTGTATCATAATTCATATTCTCCAATGGGACACATCCATAGCCCAGAGTCATCAATCATTACGAATGGTTAGACAGAAGACTAAGAAACCGAAATATGTGGTAATAGTAATAATATACTATAATTGATTAATCTTGAATGAGTAAGAGAATGAATATAATTTAGCAAGAATGAGATATGTTTTTTTTTAAATCATACTCTCCAGTTAGAATTTTGCGCGGCAGAAACCTCAGTCACTTAGAAATTATCTTTGAAAACATTTATGGAATGCAAGCTGCCCGTTGCTTCCCCCTCCTTTTCTGTTGGCAACTCTAAAAGACCACAGAAATATTTTATGAGTTGACAAAGGGCTACCTATGTAAATGAATTTGATAACTCCTCACCCCTTATAAAGGTTATAAACAAATAGCTCTTCTATCGATAACCCATCCCTTATGCACATCCATAAATCACCAGCTGTTCAGCAGGAAGCCCATAAAGGGTTTCCAGAGAAACCTATCTTATCTATCTTCAACTTTATGGGAAGCAAATCTCAGGCATTTTTTTTCCCCCGAGGCAGAGATGCTTCTCTTCCTCTTTCCCAAACAGCTGGAATCTCGAGATGTTCTTTGACATTTGCAGCACGACTCCTGTGTCGGCCAGCCGTCGTCTTCCCTCGGTTCTATGAAAGTATTTGTGCAGCACCATAGCAACAGGAGCATCAGGAGAACAAAGCAGGATCTCTTTATCCCTTATCTTTCCATTTATATCTGACATCGGGTTTTATTACAGAATGCAGAACAACAGAGTTGGAAGGGCCCCTGGAGATCATCTAGTCCAACCCCCCCCCCCGTCCAAGTAGGAGACCCTGTACCCATGATGGCGAACCTCCGGCACGCGTGAACCCTCTCTGTGGGCATCCGTGCCATTGCCAGCTGCTCTCTTGGTTTCTGGTCTTCGCGGGAGCTGGAGTGCTGGAAAATGGCCTGAAAACGGCCCGGAAAATGGCCCCCAGAATGGCCAAAAAACAGGCATGCGCGCACCAGCCAGGTGGTATTCGGGTTTCTGGCACTCCGGCATGCTCACATGCATGCGCGTTCCGGTTTGGGCACTTGGTACCAAAAAGGTTCGCCATCACCGCCCTAGACCATTCTGGACGACTATCCAATCTCTTCTTCAAAGCCTCCAGTGATGAGCCTCCACACCTTCTGAAGGCAACTTCTGTTCCACTGGTTAATTGTTCTCACTGTCAGGAAGTTTCTCCTTAGTCCTAGGTTGCTTTTGTCCTTGATTAATTTCCATCCATTGTTTCTTGTCTTGCCTTCTGGTGCTTTGGAGAATAAGTTGACCCCCACCCCCACCCCTCTTCTCTGTGGCAGCCCCTCAAAGATTGGAATAAGGTGACTGCTACCATGTTATTCAAAAGAGCCTTTTATGAGGCACCTTGGTTCTGCATAGCAAATAATATGGTTGTGCATGTTTCTGTTCTCCCCTTGTGTTGCATTGGTGGGTCTGAGTCTGGACCAGGATGTAGGGAGCAGGCTGCATACAATCTGCCCCAGGTAATATCACTGGATCTTGTGGGGGGCGGGTTGGCATGGAGGAATTGGCACAATAGGAGCCACTATCCAATTCCCTGTTCCATAAAGATACATCTGCATATTTTTTTTCTACAAAAGGATTTTCTCCACAGCCACTGTGATGACCCAGAGTGTAACACAAACGTAACAAAATCCAAAACATAAATAAATGTCCTTTAATGCCTCCAACTTGGCCCCACTGTTCCATAATTCTCAGTTGGAGATAACACGTATTCCAAAATAGTCTTCAAAAGAAAGCAATACAGTCTGAACTTAATGAGCAGATAGAGGTGAAATAAAAAAACCAAACCAAACTACAATGAAGGAAATTCCACAACGGACCAGGATAAGTAAGTACCAAATTCAAGGAGATAACAAGGCACAGTCTGTTGGAAGGATGCCAACCAAGATAACTTCAGCCCAAAAATAAAACACGCTTTGCTTCTGGCAACGCTGTGATTTAACCGTTTCTCTTATATACTAGTCTCCCCAGCTGCAACCAATGAGGGGCATCATGGCCGCTTCCTCTCTCATAAGCCAAGTTGTTTCCTTCTCCGTTCCTCCCTGCGTGTCCTAGGATGAAGAGGGGATGGGCCTGGTTCTTCCTCTGACTGCCCAGCCAGCCTCTGGCCTTCCCCAGCCTCCTCCACAACCTCCGGAGCCACACCTCCACTCCCTGTCAGCTGTTCCTCCTCTCCCTCAGAGTCCGACTCTAACAAGGGCATGACAGCCACAGTCTAGCTAGCCCATTTAACAGAATAACAGAGTTAGAAGGGACCTTGGAGGTCTTCTAGTCCAACCCACCGCTTAGGCAGGAATCCCTATGCCATTTCAGACAAATGCTTGTCCAGTCTCTTCTTAAAAACCTCCAGTGTTGGAAAACCCACCACTTCTGGAGGCCAGTTGTTCCACTGATTAATGGTTCTCACTGTCAGGAAATTTCTCCTTAGTTCTAGGTTGCTTCTCTCCTTGATTAGACTTGCCTTCAGGTCCTTTGGAGAATAGATTGACTCCCTTTTTCTGGCAGTCCCTCAGATATTGGAACCCTGCTATCATGTCCCACCCCCTTTTTTTTAGCTGTATCTTTCTTTTGCTGCTTTCCTCTGCCCTGCCAAATTGGGATTCCTGTTGTTGTGTACCAAATCGGTTGATAGATGGAGTCCTGAGGCCTTTACATAACTTATTCCCAATATTCTGTTGAGTTGAAAAGGAAAAGAAAAAAAGACTACCAAGAGCTAAGTTAACAGCCTGTTTGTGCTTTGAAAGGGTGTTACACAAACGGTGCTTTTATTTTATTTTTTGTACACCTGCAGGTTGCAAAGCAAAAAGTTCAAAGCAAGTACCGAAAATCTGATAACAGAATATCTGCCTCATTTAATGTCCATCCAGACTAACAATATGCTAGAATTGGGCCAGCAGGAGGTCTCCTCTACCAGAAGAGTGAAACTTTTTAAATTTCCCTCTAATTCTTTGATTCTATTTCTGTATTCGGCACCTCCAGTTGAATTTTTAAATGCTGCCTTTCCTGAACATTGGTCTTTCTTCCCAGCACCGGTTAATCAGATAGCAAATGTCCCTTAGCAGCATTGCCTGCTAATTTGGATGGATTATCAATAAATAGACAGAGCCTTTCTTCTCCATAGGGCAAGAAAAAGGAACTTCAGATTATCCTTCCGACGTATATGGGCAAAAAGATTTCCTATCTTAATCCTTCAGAAAGAAAATAGTACCTCACCCATATGCCGTTCCTCCCAGTTTATTTTAAATTCTATTAAAATGCCAGGGGCCACGAAGCAGTCACCTTCAAAAACCAAGCCAAGTTAAAGAGGAAAAGGACAGGTCCAATACTGATAAATGCTCCAGGACGGGATGAGTCATTCCTTCAGAAGAACATCACAGACTCAGTCTTAGAACACAGAATAATAGGGTTGCAGAATACAGAATGGCAGACCTTGGAGATCTTCTAGTCCAACCCTCTGCTGTAGCAGGAGACCCTATGCTAGTGGTGGCTAACCTTAAGTTAAGTTTTGATTCCATACGGTGTGTAGAATTCTACTGCCATAGGTTGAGTAACCAGGTTGAAAGGGTTGTGTGAACATAGCTCTTGAGAGGCTCAACAATACCCAATGACCTCCAGACCTCAAGTAAGGATCTCAACCTCAGTTATCCTATTAGATAAAAGTGATGATGATGATGATGATGACTGCTTTAGTTTAGAATATTAACTTAAGCAACTACACTCTTTGTCCCCTTTGCAAAGGTGTGGTGTTCAACTCTCACAATTCCTGGCTGTAGCTAAGAATTCTGGGAGTTGAAGTCAATCTCTCTTGGCCAGAACATCTCTCTGGGTTCTGAAGGAGCATCCCAGTGGTTCAGAACCAAGAAAGAACCACTGAAACTTTCACCCCCACCTAGAGATGCTCATGCAGCCATTGTGAGACACTCTAAAGCCAGGAACCCAGATTTACCTTCCAGTCCGGTGGAAGCTGGGCCCCAAATCCCAAGGCAGGAAACATTTTGTCTCTGCAAAAGAATCAAGAAGAAACAGAACAAACATGAGAGGCCCTGTGAGGAAATGTCCTTTGCCAATCCTGCCTGCTCCCATCTTTAACATCTCAAAGCTAAGTGCTCCCTACTCGGAGCCAATGTGCACAATCCCTCCGCTCAATTGTGATAGCAACCTCTGAGTGAGTTCTGTTTGCAAACCACTTCTGAAAAATGCTCCAAGTGGCCCTTTTGTGCCTCCGAAGTTGATGTTCAAAATAGGACACTTGGTATGCAAAGCAGAGGTGGTATTCAGCAGGTTCTGGCCAGTTCTGGAGAACCGATAGCGGAAATTTCGAGTAGTTCGGAGAACCGGCAAATCCCATCTCTGACTGGAGATTTTACAGTATCCTTCCCCTGCCACGCCCACCAAGCCGCCCACAGAACCGGTAGTAAAAAAAAAATTGAATCCCACCACTGTTCCAAATATAATCCCAGGCTTGAAGAGAGGGGAGAGGAGAGGAAAGGAAAAGAAAGGAGAGGAGAAGGAAGGAAGGAAGGAAAAAAGGAAGGAAGGAAGGAAGGAAGGAAGAAAGGAAAGAAGGAAGGAAGGAAGGAAGGAAGGAAGGAAGGAAGGAAGGAAGGAGAAAGGGGAAAGAAGAGAAGGAGTTATGCTTTTTCTATTAAAAACGGACAGGTTGAGTGAATGAATTATTTGATTGGTTGATGAAATATTTTTACTACTGTCAGGTTGAATTCCCAGGGAGATTGTGAAGAGAATAAAACAACACCAATGTAAATGCACACACACCAGAGGTGGTATTCAGCCGGTTCTGACCAGTTCTGGACAACCGGTAGTGGAAATTTCGAGTAGTTCAGAGAACCAGCAAATACCACTCCTGACTGGCCCTGCCTCCATCTCTTCTCTGCCTCTCATTGAGTCCCAGCTGATTGGCTGGGTCTTCTTCGGTTGCCCTGCACAGGAGAACAGAGCTGGAAAGCAGGTTAGTGGGGTAGGGAGGGAATGGGGATTTTGCAGTATCCTTCCCCTGCCATGCCCACCAAGCATGCCACGCCGACAGAAGCGGTAGTAAAAAAAATTTGAATCCCACCACTGTGTGTGACCTCTTGTGTACCACTTACGTGTCATAGTCTTGGATAATCTGCCCAACTGCCCAGATGGCTGAAAGGTATTCGTTGGTCCCCATGGGGTTAATGTAGTGCAAAGATGTCGGATCCCGAGGATTTCCGTTGGACGCCGTGAAGTCAATTCCAACCTGCATGGAAAGATGGCAAAGAGACCTGAAGTTTTATTCCTGAAGGGGGGAAAGGAGAGGCTGGCTGAGAGATTCAGCTTTGCTCGAGCAGGGGGGTGGACTAGAAGTCCTCCGAAGCCCCTTCCAACTTTGTTATTCTGTATTCTGTGAAATGAGAAACAGCACTTTCTTCTCCTTTGACCAGAAAGTCTCGTCTGTTGGAATTAGATCTAGAAAGCAAGCTTTGATATTTACATCATAGCAGACGGCCTCCCATTTCCTGACTTTATCTGCGCCTGGAAGCAAATTAGGATCAGGACTGGTTAACATTTGAATTGGAGTTCCAAAGGTTCCTTTTCAAGAGGCAAACTGGACTTCCTGGTTTTTCTTTGAAGACCTTTCGCTTCTCATGCAAGAAGCTTCTTCAGCTCTGACTGGATGGTGAGGAATGGAAGGATTTATATTCCTTGCAGACAGCTGGTCATTTGCATCCTTTTAGAGGGTCTTTGAGGCCACCTGGAGGTTTATCTGTGTCCTCAGGGTCAACTGAGTAGTTACGGAGTAGTTACAGAGCTACTCAGGTGACCCTGAGGACACAAACCTCCAAGTGGCCTCAACGACGCTCTAAAAGGATGCAAATGACCAGCTGTCTGCAAGGAATCTAAATCCTTCCATTCCTTACCATCCAGTCAGAGCTGAAGAAGCTTCTTGCATGAGAAGCGAAAGGTCTTCAAAGAAAAAGACAGAAAGTCCAGTTTGCCTCTTGAAAAAAGAGAACAACCATGGCCTGGGGGACTGAGAATCTCCATAGATACTTGAATGGGAGATGACCAGGAAGGGCCAGAGCTGCAGATTAGACAGGTAAGTTTAGAAGCATCCTGTAAAAAAAAAATCATGCTACTGAAGCCAAGGAATCCACAAAGAAATCAAGTGTTCCTTGAAGGCAGCTTTACACAAAATCCTTGAGTTATGACTGGTAATAGGGATCGGAACTTCCATCACTAAGCCATGCAGTCATTAAGTGAGCCATGCCCAATTTTTGCTATGGTAGTTAAGTGAATCATGCAGTCTTTAAGCAAATCCAGCTGCCTCCGTTGATTTTGCTTGTCCTTGGAAAGATCACAAATGGTGATCACTTGGTCCCAGGATACTGCAACCATTGTAATTAAATGCCATGGGCTCAGATTTTGATCCTGTGAATGCAGGTATGCTGTGACCGTTGCAATTGTGAGGACCCAGTGATATTCCCCCCTTTTTAGGGCCGTTGTAACTTTGAATGGTTGCTTAAAAAATCACTGTAAGTTGAGGACTGTCTGCTTGCAGATGTGACAGGAAAGCTGTCAGGAATCGAAAGTGACCCAGGAGAAATCAGGAAGAGGATCTCCCACAGTGATGCCTTCACCCTCTAAATGGCTGCTCACCCCTGATCTAAACCAGTGGTCGCCAACCAATGGGCTGGGGAGCACTGCTGGTCCGTGAGAAAATTCTGGTGGTCCGCAGAGAAATGTCCCCCCCAAAGCAATTAATCCAGGCTGCACAAGGCTGTGCCGCCCACATGGCCTGCGGGAACTCAAGACTTGCGTCATTTGCATTGCAAACAACACAAGGTGGTGAGGGGAGGGGGGAAAGGGCGGAAGGGGGAAATTTGCCCCACTCATCACATGTGCCTCGCCTGGCCATCGGACTGCTTCTTTCCTCTTCTTTCTTCTTCTGCTTTTGGCTGCACACAAGGAAAGCAGCAAAAGTCTTTCTTTCTCTCCCCCAAACTCCACCAGAAATGAATCTCTGGGACCTTGCAAGGCCTCCTGCTCCAAGAGGCTACGCTGGCAAAGACTCATTTCTGGTGGAGTTTGGGGGGAGAGAAAGAAAGACTTCTGCTGCTACTGCTGTTTTCCTTGCATGAAGCCAAAAGTCTCTCTCTCTCTCTCTCCCCCTGAGAATGCAGCTGGAGACGATATCCTGCGATCCCAAATAAAGAATGATTGATCGGTAGGAAAAAGAGGTGGGGAATTTTCCTGCAGGCTTTTTTTGGGGGATTTTCCCAGGGTCTCTGGTCCGCGGGATTTAAAATTATGAGTTTGGTGGTCCCTGAGGTCCAAAAGGTTGGCGACCCCTGATCTAAACCAATTTCTTAATGCCTTCTATGCCCACCAGAGTTAAGCCCAAACTAAGGGTATCCATCATGGCTGGCTGGGGAATTCTGAGAGTTGAAGGCCATGAGTCTTAAAGTTGCCAAAGTTGGACACCCCTATTCTAAAACTTCCCCCAAAAATCTATTCTAGAAAGAAAGAGAAATTTCCTGACGGTGAGAACAATTAACCAGTGGAATGACTTGCCTCCAGAAGTGTGGGTGCTCCAACACTGGAGGCTTTTAAGAAGAGATTGGACAGCCATTGGTCTGGATTGGTATAGGATCTCCTGCTCGAGGAGTGGGTTGGGCTAGAAGACCTCCAAGGTCCCTTCCATCTCTACTATTCTATAGTCTTGCTTTATTTCAGCTTCAGAGAGATGCCAAGGTCCTGGTTTTGCCATTTCATCTGCCCTGAAATGGTGTCATTATGCAACAGTTCATGCTGCGTGGAGAACACGCTTCTGCCCGTTCCCGTTTCTATGGCAATACTTCCTCCCTTTTCCTGTGAGTCTCCTTAAGTCAACACAACAAATCAAAACTGAAGCCCCACATTTGTGCACAGCGCTTCAAAACTCCTGTGGGCTGCACCTCGAAAAGATTAGTTTGGCACAAGGGGTTGGAAGGCCAAAATTCATAGCTTTCTCGGGATACCAAGCCAGCTGCCTGTGGGAAGAGAGAGTAAAAATCCCCCATTGCACACAGGAGATTTGAATAGAATAGAGCTGGAAGGGACCTTGGAGGTCTTCTAGTCCAGCCCCGTGCTCAAGCAGGAGGCCATATATACCATTTCAGACATGTGACTGTCCTGTCTCTTCTTAAAAACCCAATGATGAAGCCCCTACAACTTCTGGTGGCAAGCAGTTCCACTGATGAATTGTCCTCAGTTAGGAAGTTTCTCCTTAATTCCAGGTTGCTTTTCTTCTTGATTAATTTCCATCCATTGTTTCTTGTCCTGCCCTCTTATTATTGGAAAATAAAAAAAAATTAATTACATTTATATGCCGCCTTTCTCCGAAGACTCAGGGCGGCTTACAATTTTGGGGATACAACCCAATGCGCTCAGCAATAGCCTTCCTTCCATTGTATATGCCTGCTTATTACTAGGCGGCATTTTTACAAGGTCAGCTTATTGCCCCCAACAATCTTGGGTCCTCAATTTACCTACCCCGAGAGGATGGAAGGCTGAGTCAACCCTGAGCCTGGTGGGATTCGAGCCTGCACTAATTGCAGGCAGCAATTGACCCCCCTCTTCTTTGTGGCAGCCCCTCAAGTACTGGAATACTGCTACCATGTCTCCCCTAGTCCTTATTTTCACTAGACTTAGCCAAACCCAAACCCTGCCACCTGTTCTTCATACGTTTTGGTCTCCAGGCCTTTAATCATCCTAGTTGCTCTTCTCTGCACATTTTCCAAAGACTCAACCTCTCTTTTGTAATGGGCTGACCAAAACTGGATGCAGTATTCCAGGTGTGGCTTTACTAAGGCTTAGTAAAGGATTTTGATACTGTGCCTCTGTTTATACAACCAAGGATTGGTTTGGCTTTTTCGGCTGGTGCCGCAAACTGCTGGCTCGTATTGACAAACTTTCCAGTGGAAAGAGCTTTGACATTTTATTTCTGAATGTTATTAAAATTAGGGCAAGATCAGGCCAGTGGATCCTCCATGAAGCATCTGAGATTCTTTTCATAATACAGATTGTATTTTCCTATTTCCTTTAGTCCAAAAAAGCAATCACTGAACATACCAATGTTGAATAACATTGGGATAAGGTGATGCAGTAGTTAAAGAGTGCAGTACTGCAGGCTGCTTCTGCTGCCTGCTGGCTGCCTGCAATTTGGCAGTTCGAATCTCACCAGGCTCAAGGCTGACTCAGCCTTCCATCCTTGCAAGGTGGGTAAAATGAGGACCCAGATTGTTGGGGGCAAGAGGCTGACTCCATAAACCGCTTAGAGAGGGCTGAAAAGCATTGTGAAGCAGTATATAAGACTAAGTGCTATTGCTATTCCTTCCTTCCTTCCTTCCTTCCTTCCTTCCTTCCTTCCTTCCTTCCTTCCTTCCTTCCTTCCTTCCTTCCTTCCTTCCGTCCTTGTTGGTACAATGGTTAGAATGCAGTATTGCAGGCTCTGCCCACAGCCAGCCAGAGAGGACTGTAAAGCACTGTGAAGCGGTATATAAGTCTAAGTGCTACTGCTATACAGGTAATCCTTGACTTACAATCATTTATTTAGCAATCATTTGAAAATACAATGGCATTAGAAAAAGATGAAGTCATTGAGTCATTCATTCATTCATTGGCCATTTCTGGAGACAATTCCTGGCAGAGGGTGTGGGGTTTTTTTTATGACGGCATCAGCAACTGCTTTGAAGCTATAAAAGGCAAGGGGTTCAAGGGAGGAAGCCTTCTGGTTCAAGCCAGGGAGGTGCATCTTACAGCTGCAGCTTTGGAGATAACTCTTCAAGTCCATTTGGAAGCACCAGGAAGCTTTTTGTAAAACCCAGCAGTATTGAAATCAGCAAGAAACACATGGACACTGTAATGCAAGGATGAAAGACCAGGTTTCCCTCAAGTCAAGCCTGACTCTTTATGGCATATTAACCTTGGGGGAACGGAGCGAAGCAATGCTGCCTAGGGAAAAGTATGGTAAGAGGCGGCATAACCCAGAGCTCCGTAACAGGCAAGGTTTCTTGGGCTGTAAAGTAGACGGGGGAGAATTGTACTTTTACACTAGCAAGATTCTCTTAAAGTAGTTTTACAACAAAGTAGAATTTGTTTATATGGCTGTGTTTCCTGTCTGGTTTACCTGATAAGGCTGCCAACGATATACAGCCATGATGGTATGGATATTGTTTGGTCGTCCTATCTTGATGGATGATTTTCGATTTTAATTCTTATCTGTAGCCCTGACATTCCTTGGTAGCTGTCAGGCACAAGAAACTAGGCTATGTTGTGGTCCGCCGGAGGCCTGTGAAGCTGGCAGCAGAGTCAGGCAGTGGGGAGGAACAGGGGCCGGTCCTGGAGTCTGGGGAGGGCTTGGATGAGGGATCTCCGTCCAACACAGAGATGGGGCCATCTGAGAGTTATGTGCTGACTCCGGAGCCTCCACAATCTGACACCAGCGAGGCAGAGGAACAGGGGAAGCCTGTTCCCAGTGGCGCTTGCACAGAGCTGCCAGAAGGCAAGAACAGTTAAGACAAAAGAGGTGACTCAGGAGTAAGCCTTGGAGATGATTGGCCCTCCCATAAGACATGAAGGAGCAAAGGGACATGAGCCTTTGCAGGAAGCAACTTTGTTCATTCTGGTCGGTTTAAAATCTGAAGCTCCGTGTTGACTTTGTGCTCCGTTTGGCCTTGTACAGCTAATTGGCAATTTAGTTGCTGGCAGCATTTCAAGGGAGGTGAAGGTGTGTGCTTATCAGCCTTATCCTGAAGGAGTGTGTCAGACTTCTGTTGGACTATTCACAAACTGTTTGGGATTCATTACGGGCTGTGAGTGAATATAATTCACAGTCGTTGAAATGAAAAGAGGGTTTTTGGGACTAAGCATGTGATTGTTATTGTCTCAGGAAACCTTGGTCAGAACAGGATAGAGTTCAAAAGAGTTCAATAATTCCATGCAATCTATGTAAAAGAACCTGATCTACTAACAGTCAAGACGAATTGGCGCTAGATATGCGTAAACAGATTTCAAGGGGGGCTGCAGTTAGGTCTCTTTCGGGGGCATAGGGACTACAAACTGATGATGCATTTGACCCTACCTTCAGGCTCAGCCTGGTCATCTCCTACAGTAGCTTCCCATTCAAACACCAACAAGACCAGACCATGCTTAGCTTCTAAGTTCAAATAAGGTCTACTAAAAATTAAGGAATAAAAATGAGAAAACCCAGTCTAGCACACATACTATGCCCATTTTCCACCATCAATGATTCTGAAAGCCATGGGAATTGTTTAACTGGGGTCCACAGCCCCCTCAAGCTGCCAATCC
The DNA here is from genome assembly GCA_009733165.1 of Naja naja. Taxonomy (NCBI): domain Eukaryota; kingdom Metazoa; phylum Chordata; class Lepidosauria; order Squamata; family Elapidae; genus Naja; species Naja naja. The sequence continues at coordinate 4,164,247 of CM019161.1, forward strand.
TGGATGTAAATAATTTAAAGGACATCTCTTTCCCCAAAATGGTTGAACTAATATTAATATCATTGTATTATAATAATATTAATTTCATTATATTACAATAATTATTAGAATAGAATTCTTTATTGGCAAGTGGGATTGAACACACAAGGAATTTATCTCTGATGCATAAGCTCACAATGTACATTTAAACAGAAAGCAATAGGTCATAGATCATAATATAGATTATAATAATATAGCATAGCATGACATAACAATAATTATATCTATCTATCTAAAAGCAAAATACCACTCACGCATCAACACCAAATCTCCAGAACCATAAAGCCTACAAACCTCAAATTTGGCACGTATGTTCCTCTTGGCTTCTAGATGCTCACTAAGAAAGGATTTATTGAAACGACCATCAGAACATTAGTATTTTGTATATTATTATTAACATGCTCTGATGCTAAAGAGTTCTACTCCCCCTCCCCACCTGAAAAGAAATCTCTTCCAAATGCAAAACACAAGCAGAGGAGAGGAGTTTCAGTTTCATAGCAGCAACCAGCTTTAGAACAGAACAGTTGAGCTAAGCCACGCCCAGGCTCCTTGCTGTCTCCTGCTTGCTCACCCAGCAAATACTGTTTCAGTTTCCAAACAGCCCTCAACTCTTTCACACACTGACAGGATGCTAGCCAGATGAATACTGATGGATGGTGGTAGGCAGAGGCACAATTTCCCCCCCCCTTATTTTCCTCCCCAAAAACTAAGCCCGACCACATAGTTTCGTAGCAAAGCACAGGTATAGAGCTAGTTTATTAATATAATAAAATCATATATATATCATATCATACTATACTACATTACATTATATTATAATTAATTATTATTAATCCCAACGTCATCCCTCCCACTGCCTGCTGCTTCATATAGAGGGATACAGTGATAGATTAATTCAGCAGTAACTTAACCTTTCTTTGCTTCAATATTGGGACTCCTGAATCCACCCCTCCAAGTTGAACCCAAATCCCGGTTTGGTCAAGGAAATTTGGGGCAAACTTTTCGGGGACACAACGTCCCAAATTAATCAAGAGTGAAAATGTTTGAAAGGAAATTGGGATTGGAACATAATTCTTCAATTGCTCAAGTAACAAGGTTACCAAGGAAACGTGCATAAGAAATCGTAACAGGAATGGTCAGTGTGTTTGGACCAAAGCAAATTCAGCCTGGTTGTGGATTCCTAGGTCGAATAAAATGAATGCCTAGATGTGCTGGGTTGCTCTCCTTAAATCCCAGGGACTGGATTGATGTCCCTGAGGTTTTTTTGAACTTCAGAAGACAACCACAGTCCGAATTGCAGCAGATGGATTCCACACCCTCAATAGGATGACTTTGAGATTTATAATTCCCACATATGCAACGGTGGATCAAAATAATCTTTGTGCATCCGATTTACCTATAGTTCTCAAGCTGATCGACTGGAACAGTACTGTGAGAAAACCCGATGCAGGTATCACCCAAAGTTACTGTATTTAGAAGCTACAACTAGTCCAGAATTGAGAATTTGGAGAGCCACGTGGCACAGTCATATAATACTTCTACTGGATGAGCTGCACTGGCACCTTGTAGTGGCAATGTGGAAGCCCATGGTTACTTCTGATGTCTCCTTCATATTAAAAGAAGTCTAGAAGTTTAGAATTGTGATGACCCAGGGTGGGATACAAAATAAACACAGTCACAAAACAGGTGAAGCCCCTTTTATTCCTTCACTTTGCTTCCAAGCTCCAAATATCCTTGACTGGAGACAAAAAAACTCTCACACAAGCAGTTACAAGAAGGAGGAAATGCCATTTAAATTATAAAGAGTAAAAAACAACACAAACCAGGCAAGATAAGGGCTGCAGGACGTCCATAGATAACACACACTGGGAAGGACGTCAAACTCAGAGAGGAACCATCAACTAGAGATATTTCCACGCTTTGTTTCCAGCGTTCGCCCGTACACATGTCCGTCCTCTTATCCAGTTGTCACAGCTGCAGCCCATGAAGAGGATCAAGGCCCTCTCCTCCTGAGTAGACCACGTCTCTCCCTTATCCTCTCCTCCCTGCGTGCCTAGGATGGAGAGGGGATGGGCCTGGGTCCTCCTCTGACTGCCCAGCTGGCCTCTGCCCTTCCCCAGCCTCCTCCACAACCTCCGGAGCCACACTTCCACTTCCTGTCGGCTGTCCCTCCTCTCCCTCAGAGTCAGTCTCCACCAGGAGCATGATAAGAATTCATTCTGAACTAGCTTTCCTTAATTTTTATTTCAGGTTGTCCTTTACTTACAACCGTTCAGTTAGTGACTGTTCAAAGTTACTGAAAGTTGTTCACATTTTTCACACAAGCATTGCAGCATCTCTAGAGTCACGTGATCAAAATGAAGGTGCTTGACAACTGACTCATATTTACGATGGTTGCAGTGTCCCAGGGTCACCTGATCCCCCTTTGCGACCTTCTGACAAACAAAGCTAATGGGGAAACAATTCACTTAACAACCGGGTTACTGACTTAACAACTGCAGTGACCCACTTAACCATTAGGACCTTTAGAACGGTTGTAAAATGGGAAAATCTCACGAAACAACTCTCTTGCTTCGCGCTGAAAATTCAGGGCTCAACTGGGGTTGCAATTCAAGGACTGTCCATATTGGTGCTTTGGTTTTAAAAGATGCAGTGAGGGAGCTGCATCTCACAAATCGTAAGCTACAATCTTTTCTAATCTTCAACAGAAACGTTGCTTTGCGTTATTATTATTATTTTTTGCATTTCTATCCTGCCTCCATTGCAGGCTGGAACTCCTGTAATTGGGAGAAATCCATAATCTGAAATGCCACAAAGAAGAGGGGGTCAGAATATATTCTCCAAAGCACCTGAAGGCAGGACAAGAAACAATGGACAGAAACTAATCAAGGAGAGAATCAACCTGGAATTAAGGAGAAACTTCCCAATAGTAAGGACAATTAACCAGTGGAACAATTTGCCTCCAGAAGTTGTGGGAGCTCCATCACTGGAGGATTTTAAGAAGAGACCTGTCTGAAATGGTCTAGGGTCTCCTGCTTGAGCAGGGGGCTGGACTAGAAGACCTCCAAGGTCCCTTCCAACTCTGTTACTATGTACAGGTAGCGTTCAACTTAACAACCACAATTAAGCCCCAAATTTCTATTGCTAAGCAATTGCTAAGTGAGTTTTGCCCCCATTTTAGGACCTTTTTTTTGGGTGGGTTGGTTTTTTTATGTTTTTTAGTATTTAACTTGTTGGGCTTGGTAGTTTAATTTTTTCTTAACTATTTATTGTTGTATACGCTGTTGTTGTTTTTAGTTGTGAGCCGAGTCTTGAGATGGGCGCATACAAGTCCCAATAAATCAAATCAAATCAAATCAAACCTTGCTTACCACAGTTTTTAAGGGAGTCACTGAAGTTCTTAAGTTAGTAATAGCAATAGCAATAGCACTTAGACTTATATACCTCTTTATAGTGCTTTCCAGCCCTCTCTAAGCAGTTTACAGCCTCTTGTCCCCAACAATCTGGATCCTCATTTTACCCACCCAAGGATGGAAGGCTGAGTCAACCTTGAGCCTGGTGGGATTCGATCTGCCAAACTGCAGCAGGAGTAGCATGCAGTACTGCACTCTAACCACTACGCCACCGAGGCTCACCCAGTTGTTACGTGAATCTGGCTTCCTCCTTGACTTTGTTTGTCAGAGGGTTGCAAAAGGGGATCACATGACCCAGAAATACTGCAACCATTATAAATACGAATCACACTTGATCATGGAGATGTTGCAACGGTCATTAAGTGTGAAAAATGACCGTAAGTCACTTTTTTCAGGGACCTTGGAACTTTGATTGGTCACTAAATGAACTGTTGTAAGTTGAGGACCTCCTGTACAGCATGGAGGGTCCCCTCCTGGATCTTTTGCAATGCATCCCCTTGTCGCTATTGCTCATCCTCCCAACGCGTTGCTAAGTGGGTGGCAAACTTCTTGTTGGGGTTGTGTCGAACCTGAGAGCAGCACACACCCTATAATTTTGCGGGCCACGGTGGGGCATATTTCCGCTCAGGAAACAAGCCATTTTCCAACTTCCAGGCGTGAAGTGATGCTTTAATTAATGCTGAGATTTAACCCAAAGGCCACAACAGTGATTATGCTGTTAGCGTTCATGGAAAGAAAAATCACCAAGATCCTTACCGTAAACATTAATTGGCAGCCTCCGAGGATGTAATCCAGGAAGGAGTAATCTCGGGTGATCTTAAAGATGAGGGGGAAGATTTGAGAGGAGGGGAGAAAGAAAGGAGAAACAGAGCAAGTTAATGCAAAAAGCAAGATCGTTTCACAAAATACTCATTTATTCTACTATATTAGTTCAGTGCTTCTCAACATTGGCAATTTTAAGACGCGTGGACTTCAACTCCCAGAATTCCTCAGCTGGGAATTGACTTCAACGCCCAGAATTCCCCAGCTGGGAATTGACTTCAACTCCCAGAATTTATTTATTTATTTATTTATTTATTTATTTATTTATTTTTATTTATTTATTTATTTATTTATTTATTTAATCGCTTATAAGATATAAGGATAAGGATAAACATAGTTATGAATACATGAAATGAATACATATAAGAAAAATAAAAGAAACAATAGGACAGGGACGGTAGGCACTTTGGTGCGCTTATGCACGCCCCCTACAGACCTCCTAGGAAAGGGGTGAGGTCAACAGTAGACAGTCTAAGGTTAAAGTTTTGGGGGTTTGGGGAAGAAACCACAGAGTCAGGTAGAGTATTCCAAACATTGACCACTCTGTTGCTGAAGTCGTATTTCCTGCAATCAAGTTTGGTGCAGTTAACCTTGAGTTTGTATCTATTGTGTGCTCTTGTATTGTTGTGGTTGAAGCTGAAGTCTTCATTGACCGGTAGGACATTGCAATGTATGATTTTATATACTATACTTAGATCGGACCGAAGGCGGCGTAGTTCTAGATTTTCTAGGTCTAGAATTTCAAGTCTGGTGACATAAGGTAATTCCCCAGCATGGCCAGCAGGAGAATTCTGGGAGTTGAAGTCCACATGTCTTAGAGTTACCAGAGTTGAAAAACAGCTTTCTAGTTTGAATCTCCTGGCAGCCATCACATTTCCAGAAACTGTAGCTGGATTTATACCACACATTTACCATTTAAACTAAGGAAAATAAAGCCACAACAGTTGTGCAATATGATATAGAGATGGTACATCGTGGTTTCAAGTCGTAACTTGGTTCACATGGGGTAGCCTGGGAATGTAACAGTCCTCTGCATCCCAAGCCACTTAACCATTGTATTTACTTCAGCCTGGAACATTGTGTGTACTCAGCTGTGCAGCATATCAAAAGCAGCAGATTGGAGGAGTGTGTGTTTGTGTGTGAGACATTGCTAGCAAGGTTACTGTTTTGTGTCAACAAAGGTCTTTGTCTTGTAAACATTCTCCTCTATTCTCTTTGACATGTTTGTTCGAGAAAGCTTGTGATGTTTGAACGGTTAGGAAGCATTCAGTGTTACTAAGTATGGCAGTATTTTCCCAACTTCAACAACTTTAGGATGGGTAGACTTCAATTCCCAGAATTCCCCTATCTTCATGGGACCATAGCGAGGCTGAGGACTGTAATGGGAAAGTTTGCACACCATGGTAGCCTGTGATGACCCAAAGGGGCGTGGCACAAAAGCAACACAGTCTAATAAGCAAGAAGAGTCCCTTTATTATCTCCAACTTTGCCCCCATTGTCCAGGTTACCTTCAGCTGGAGAAAAACCCTCCCAGGAACAGCCTTTAACTGTAGAAAATTCAGTTTAAAACAAGATACATACAGACTGTAACTAAAAATCCAAACAAACAAAGCTTCAGTAATTAATTTGACTGGTCAGGAGAAGGACTTTCAGACTTGAAAGCACGGCAACACTCACACAGTTGGGAAGACACCAGGAACACAGATAAGCCTTGACGATACCAGATAATTCACGATTTGTTCCCAACAAGTTGCTGCACGCAACTTCCCTTTTTAAACACTGTGTTCCCAGCTGCAGCTAATGAAGGGAATCAAGGCCCTTTCCTCCCCCATAAGCCATGCAACTCACGTTGCTCCCTTCTCCCTTCCTCCCTGCGTGCCCTAGGATGAAGAGGGGGTGGGCCTGGGTCTTCCTCCGAATTCCCTCTGCCTTGCTCTACCTCTCCCCTGCTCTGCCCAGCCGGCCTTTACCCTTCCCCAGTTTCTTCCACCGCCAATGGAGCCACACTCCCACTCCCTGTCAGCTGCTTGGCATCCCCCTCCGAATCAGATTCAGACAGAGGCATGACATAGCCTAAGCTCACATGGGACTAGATGCAGAAACCCTGCATTGGCATGTTGTGTGAATTAGGCCAATATATGAAGCTGAAATAGGCTTAATATGTAGCCCCCAACTTAGGACCATAAAGGAGCCCTCCCATTATAGACAACAGATGTAAACAATTGTAAAGAACATCATAAGACCCCAATTTACCATTTATTTATTTTGCAGAGGTTTTAAGTGAATGCCATGGTTGTTAAACACACTGGTAAGTTGTTGACAAATTGATGCATACATGGTTGTTAAGCCCATTGTTCACTATGGGGCACCTTTGCTGAATACTTTAAATGCAGAGGTGCTTTTTCAAAAGACAGCTGGACTTTCTTGGGTTTTTCTTACTTTTAAAGATGTTTCACTTCTCATCCAGAAGCTTGTTGGATGAGAAGCAAAACATCCATAGACATTCTGTAAATGGAGACATTCAGCAAAAACATCACAGTCACCTGTCCATGGGCAAAAGGCCATAATGTTGACCAGTTGATGAGCAGTGGAAATGTGGTCACGTGACCTGGGAGGAGCAACTGATGGAGCTTTGGAACTAGATTCTAAGTAACAGAATAACAAAGTTGGAAGGGACCTTGGAGGTCTTCTAGTCCAACCCCTTGCTTAAGCAGGAGACCCTATACCATTTCAGACAAATGGTTGTCCTATCTCTTCTTAAAAACCTCCACCAATGGGGCACCTACAACTTCTCATCTTTTGAGGAGGTCCATCCTAACTTCGAATGGTTGCTACCTGACTGGAGGTAAGTCAAAGGCTGCTAGTATATATTTTGGGTGCAGCATGTTACATGCATACAGCAATTGTGTTTCATTCATTGTATTGGGATTTTATACATTGTGTGAATCCAGGACATAGCACAGAATCAGTGTGGAGCAGGGATCAAATCTGGACCATTAGACTCTGCTGCTCCAGACTGTTTTAGCTCACTGCTGTTTTATCTCATTTACTCACTCCTCTGAGCTGAGTAAGAGGGAGGCAGGTGAAGAGAGAGATAGACAGCCATGATGTACGTGGAAGTATCAGTGTTCAGTCTTAATATAAATGCAAAATGAGAGCCAGAAATAAGTACAGGTAGTGTGGACTTAGAGCCATTCATTTAGTGTCCATTCGAAGTTACAACAGCACTGTCAAAAAATCACATACGACCATTTTTCACACTTATGACCATTGCAACATCATGTGTCATGTGATCAAAATTTGGATACCTGGCAACTGGTATGTATTTATGGTGGTTGTCCTGGGATCAAGTGATCCCCTTTTAGGACTTTCTTGCAAGCAGAGTCGTTGGGGAAGCCAGATTTGCTTAACAACCTCGTTATTAAGTGTACAACTGCAGTAATTCATGGAACAACTGTGGCAAATAGATTGTAAAATAGGGCAAAGCTCACTTAAATGGAAATTTTGGGCTCAACTGTGGCCGTTAAGTCAAGGGCTAGCTGCAGCCTTCAAAGCAGGAGTCGAGAGGGACTAGAACCTTGCCTCTTTTGCAAAACCCTCGGCTGGCCTTGGAGCTGAGGGTGGCTCAGGGCCTGGATGGGGCAGCAATGCATCCTCCTCACTGTCCATCTGTCTCCTCCAATTTGGTGGAATGACAGGTTAATCAGGCCTTGTGTTTGTCTTCATCCTGGCTTGTCAGTTTGGCATTTAAAAAAAAAATTATTGCATTTGTCCCAGAGTTGAAACCCTGCCCTTCTGATGATGAGCTGCCATTCTGGCGAATCTCAGTATTATGTCAGTAATTATGATTTTAATGCAAATCTGAAAGCAGTTTTAGCAGTGCTAATCCATCAAACTGAAAAGCAAAGGTCTTGCGAGTCTGAAGGAGTGAATCACTCAAGGGGGCTTCTATTTCAGAACTGGAGAAGATGTTAATTTATTGACTGCAGTGCTGAGTTAAGTAATAGAGTGTTTTGGCCATAATTTTCTGAGAAGTAGTTTATGCAGGTGAAGGTTCTTTATTTGTACTACTGGATAATATGCTACTGAGGGTTCAAAAGGACTTTTCCATTATAGCAAACTGCAGCATTTATACACTTTTACCAATATCTCAGTATCTCACTTCTACCTTCCCTTATGCTCGAACATTTTAAAAAATATTTCAGTTCTGAGGCCATAAATACAGGTAGCCCTTGGCTCACAACCGTTTATTTAATGATCGCATGATTTACTTAATGACTGTGGCAAAAAAGGCCGTAAGATGGAGTGTGTTATATGTGGAAATTTACCTTATGCACCTAAGAATAAAAAGAGCAAGACAGACTCCCATGTTTACTCTTAATCTGAACTTTTTTTTTTAATTCACATTTATATGCCGTCCTTCTCCGGAGACTCAGGGCGGCTTACAATTTTTGGGATACAACCCAATGCGCTCAGCAATAGCCTTCCTTCCATTGTATATGCCTGCTTATTACTAAGCGGCATTTTTACAAAGTCAGCTTATTGCCCCCAACAATCTTGGGTCCTCAATTTACCTACCCTGAGAGGATGGAAGGCTGAGTCAACCTTGAGCCTGGTGGGATTCGAGCCTGCACTAATTGCAGGCAGCTGGAACTTAAGTGCTAGGCGTTTAACAGCCTGCACCACCAAGGCTCTTGGTTTGCCGTGCCCCGCAGTCATATGACTATGATTTACAATGTTAGACACCAGTGTTTGCACCCATTGGGTCCAATGGGTTCGTTTAGCAACCTCAGCGTTTGTTTAATGACTGCGGCATTTGCTAAAGACCGCTACAAAAAAATTCAGGTGTTAACTTCAAATGAATCCTTTTTAGTTTTGGGACTGTGGCTCGAGGCTCATGATTTAATTGGAGTAACTGCCGGGATCCTGACACGGGGTGAGCAAGCAACTGGCGACTGGGTCAGGGGCGTGGCCAGCCGGAAGTTACTATCGGTTCGGTGATCCACGCCAAATCCTTGCCACCAGTTCACCTGAACCAGTGCAAACCAGCTGAATACCACCACTGCTTATGACCATGTTTCACACATATGACCGTTACAGCCTCCCTGTGATCAAAATTCAGATGCTTGGGAACTGACTCATATTTATGATGGTTGTAGTGTCCAAGTGATCCCTTTTATGACCTTCCAACAAGTGGGGAAGCCAGATTCATTGAACAACTGTGCTACTAATTTAACAAGCGCAGGGATTTGCTTCACAGCTGTGGCAAGAAAGGGGCAAGATTAATTTAAGAAATGTCTCGCTTAGCAACAGAAACTGAAAAGGCTCAATGGTGGTCATAAGTCGAGGACTGCCTGTACGTTATTTCTGAAACAGCCCAAACAAAATCACAGATCCTTCTGAGGAGCAGAACTTACTTTGCAGGACTTGACAATGATGATGCCTGAATTCTTGTAGCTCCTTTTCTTCTTCTGTTTCTTGGGATTGATGCATTCAAACTCTACCTGCATATTATTTTATTTTTAAAAAGAAAGGAAGACTGTGGTAAATGCAGTAATCTTGATTTTTCTTTCTTTTAATTAGAGAAAATATTTTTTTTTGTCCTGTAATTACTGGGAAAGCTGAGATTTACATTTTCCAAACATTATAAGGGTAACCAAATTGGGGAAAAAATGGTTTAAATCAGTGTTTCTCAACTGTTGCCACTTTAAGACGTGTGGACTTCAATTTCTGGAATTGAAGTCCACACGTCTTAAAGTGGCCACGGTTGAGAAACACTGGCAAACTACAGATATCCCAAACATGGACTCAAAAGATGCCTGTGTTCCCCAGTACGCTCATCAGAACCCCAATATGTACGGGGCAAAATTTCCAACCTTTTAGAGGGAAACTGGGATCATTAAGAAGTGAAAATGTGTCAAGTTTGGGCTCTGAAGGTATAGATATTCCTACCTTACTGACTGCAACCACTGTTAAAAATCACAACTTTGTGACCAGTCCTTCCACTTATGACCATCTCAACTCTCATTTTTGCGCTTCATAGCTGTCTTCCAACAAGTCAATGATGAAGCCAACGGGAAGTTGCCAATTGTGCTCATGTGATGTCTCATTGAATGACCATGCTGATTTGCTTAATAGTGGAAGAACATGAGGTCATAAGTCTAGGGCACGATGTTTTGCTTAGTGACCAGGGTACTTAGCGATGGAGTTGCCAGTCCCAATTTGGTTGCTAAGCGAGGACTACCTATATAAGAGGCAACAGGTCTGGTATCCTGGCTTCATCTACCCCAGCAATGTCACAACCACAGGCCACACCCCTCCAATTCTCGCCCCCCCCCCAAAATAAAAATTCAGCATGGCTTCTGAGTCAAGCAAGACTGAAGAATGAATCTGAACACATCTTGATTACTGATAGATAAGAAGTGAATTAATAAACAATGTTCAACTTATTTCATTAGAAGATGAACTTTCACAGGCAAGAAGATATTAGGGAAATTTATAATCCAGAGCGTGGTCTAATCCTGCAAAGCTTGTTTTTGTCCTAGTCCAGAGTTTCACCTTATGAAAACGTGGCGGGGAAAAAATCTGGATTTACAATAGAATAGAATAGCAGAGTAGGAAGGGACCCTGGAGGTCTTCTAGTCCAACCCCCTGCTTAGGCAGGAAACCCTACACCACTTCAGACAAATGGTTCTCCAACATCTTCTTAAAAACTTCCAGTGTTAGAGCATTTACAACTTCTGGAGGCAAGTAGTTCCACTGGTTAATTGTTCTAACTGTCAGGAAATTTCTCCTTAGTTCTAAGTTGCTTCTCTCCTTGATCAGTTTCCACCCACTGCTTCTTGTCCTGCCTTCAGGTGCTTTGGAGAATAGCTTGACTCCCTCTTCTTTGGGGCAGCCCTGAGATATTGGAACACTGCTATCATGTCTCCCCCAGTCCTTCTTTTCATTAGACTAGAGAGACCCAGTTCCTGCAACCATTCTTTACATGTTTCAGCCTCCAGTCCCCTAATCATCTTTGTTGCTCTTCTTTGCACTCTCAACATCTTTTTTACATCATGGTGACCAAAATCTTTTCAAGAATTACAATCCTGTCACAACCAAAGATGACAGGAGAGCAAATCCCACAAGGTCCAAGAAGACCTCAGCCCACCACAGTCTGTGTCACAGCCGAGGTTAAAACATTGACATGAATGTAACTTCTGAACCTTGCTTCAGCTGCTTGTGCAAAAGATGCAATTTACAAACATTTACCTTATCTGCAGGTGAACATTCATGTTAAGTATTTCACACTGCATTCTAATGCCATGACAAGGTGCTTCAGGTCATTTATAACTTAACTTCAAGACAGGCATGTTAGGCCCCTAAAACCAACAAGACACACAGAGTTTCTTCGAAGCAATTTCCTTTATTGTTCTTCACCTCCATGTTTCCACGAGAATAAGACCCAACCAGAAAGTAAGCCCTAATGCGTCTTTTGGAGCAAAAATTAATATAAGACCTGGTCTTATTTTCAGGGAAAAATGGGCACACACAGAAATCTTGCCAAGCTAAAGCAAATTACTTGTACCATAAAATATATATTCTGGGACCTATTAGGGAAGAGTGATCTTCACCCTCTTTCTGCCACACAAAGTAAAGGTAGTCCTTGATTTTCAAGGTGAATATACATGTCCTGGAATAATGTTGCAGGATCCAATCCGGGTCACTCAACAGGACCAGAAGTTTTGTCCTCCAAGTTTTTGGACTTGTGCTGGAGCCCATTTTCAGGGAACTTCTCTCACACTTATGACTGTTGCAACAGCCCCATGGTCACGGGCTCAAAATTAAGATGCTTGACACATATTTATGATGGTTGAAGTGTCCAGGGGTCATATGATCCCCTTTTGTGACCTTCTGACAAGCAACGTCAATGGGGATGCCAGATTCACTTAACAACCATGTTACTAACTTAACAACTGCAGTGATTCACTTAACAACTGTGTCAGGAAAAGTTGTGAAATGGAGCAAATCTCAAGTTTGTCTCACGTAGCAACATAAATTTTGGGCTCCATTGTGGTTGGAAGTTGAGGGCTACCTGTATCTAACCTTCACAGCCTCTTTGCCTTCTGGAATGCAGCCTCTCTCTCTTGGGAATCCAGACTACAATCCACCACACTCAAGACCTCAACCGACCCCTGGTCTCCCCTCAATTGCTCCGTTTCCCCTGCTTCACTTTCTATCCACACACCTCTGGATGCAACCCTTCAGGTTAGCTCTGGGCAGGCTTGTTGGCAAGAATGGTGTGTTGGCTTTGGTCCAGAGCATCGTGCCAGGCCATGTAGCATCCCTAAGGTTTCCCAGAGTTTTGAGATGGGTTGAACATCTGCCTGAGCTATTTACAGCCAGCAACTACATATAGAAGCCATCAGGTTCCAGAGAAAAACCAACGTAGAAGCAGCAGATGAGCGCAGCGGGGCTTCGAATTGAAATGAGGAAGGATGTGATTACTCACTAGGTAAACAAATGCATGTATCCCATTTTATTTTTAAGCTCCTTATGCAGAAGCACAAGCTAGAATTGGGAAAGGCATAAATAAATAGCAGCCTAGAAGACAAAATTAAAATGCCATTTCTAGCCTCCAAAGAGCTTTGAAGCAATAACTGCAGTCATTTAAAGAAGAGATCTGCTGACGCTTGATGTCCCTTCAAAAGGGCTGAACATTCCTCACAATTTAGAGAGCATTTTCTGTCAGCCTCTGAGCACTAAGGAGATTCTGTTTTTTTTTAAATGGCCCCAATTGTGAAAGTTTGGAATTCTCCATTAGCTTCACATTTCATGAATTTACGCAGTAGGTTAGAAGCTGGCTATTTGCCAAATTACATAACCTTCCATCTGTTTTATTTCAATCGGTAATTAAATTTATACTTTGTCTCTCCAAGATGGTAGAGATAGCACTTCCTCCTCCCGATATTTCCTTGCAATAGCCCTGTGAGGTAGGCTGAGCTAGGAATGAATGACTGCCTCACCCTTCCACAGGCGGGACTTCCTTAGTTTGGGTTTTATGACTTGTGGGCTTCAAGTCCCAGAATTCTTGAGGGGTTGAAGTCCTGGGGGTTGAAGTCCACAAGTCATAAAAGGGCCATGCTTCCCCACCCCTACCTTAGTTGATAGGAGACTAGAATTCTCCTAGTCCAATACTTTAACCACTGCCCCATCCTGTCTCTTGGGCTGAGATGGAACGCCTTGCCCCAAACCCTGCCATGGCTGAGGGCAGTCTAAAGCACTAGATCTCCCTAGTCCTGGTCCAGAACCTTCACCATCCTCCAGAAGGGCTCTCTGGTATTCTGGAATGCTAGCTGATGCAAACTCACATTGCCTGTCTTAACCAAGATCCTCAAAGGACCAAGACTTTAATTCAAAACCAACAGAGGATTTGAGCAAAACATAATCAGGACCTTGGAGAGCTCATGCAGGAAGTTACAGGTGGATTATTGATTTATTTATTTGGTCTCCCCTTCTTCTCAAATCGTGTCCGATTCTTGGCGATTGCTTGGACAAATACCTGCCATTTTCTGGACTTTATAAAGCCTCAGTAAGACTGCCCTTGGGATCCTGCATCCCAGTTTTGGTCACCATATTATAAAACAGATGTTGAGACCCTGGAAAGAGTGCGGAGAAGAGCAACGAAGATGATTAGGGGGCCGGAGGCTAAAACGTAAGGAAAATGATTGCAGGAATTGGATATGTCTAGCATGGTGATGAAAAGAAGGACCGTGGGGACATGATAGCAGTATTTCAGTATTTGAGGGGCTGCCACAAAGAAGAGGAGTTCAAGCTATTTTTCAAAACACCAGGAGGCAAGAGAAGAAACAATGGGTGCAAACTAATCTGGAACTAAGGAGAAATTTCCTAACCGTGAGAACCAGCAACCAGTGGAATGGCTTGCCTTCAGAGATCGTGAGAGCTCCATCACTGGAGGCTTTTAAGAAGAGACTGGACAGCCATTTGTCTGGTATAGGATCCCCTACTTGAGGAGTGGGTTGGACTAGATGACCTCCAAGGTCCCTTCCAACTCTGTTATTCTATGTTCTACATTCCTTGGTAGCTGTCAGGCACAAGAACCCAGGAGCCAGAATAGAATTCAAAAGCACTGCAACTTTATTTCATGCAACCTACTGACAAGAAGCTGACCTAGTGTTGTGGTTTGCCGGCAGCAGGTGTGGACAGCTGAGGTCTCAGAGAGCGAGGACTCAGGTGAGGGACCTGCGTGTGATGCAGGGATGGGGCCAGGACTATCAGGGAGTGGAGTGCTGCCTTCGGAGATTGTGGAGGCTGGCAGCAGTGATGAAGAGGACCCTGAGAAATCTGTGCCCAGTGCACGTGCTCGCAGGGCTGTTCGAAGGAAAGAGCAGCAGCAGCAGCATGGGCAACTCAGGAGTAAGGCTGCAAGGTGATGGTCCCTCCCATAAGGGATAAAAGCCAGCCTTCAAGGTTGGCTTATTTGCAGGAAGCAAAGAAGTTCTTTCTACTCAGAGTCCTCTTTGAAGCCCTGCTTACTCCGGTTTGTTTTTTGGAAACTTCTGGCCTTGGATATTTATCTACAATTAGTCTTTTGTTCTTGGCAGCCTTTTGCAACCTTGAAAGGGCTTGCTCTTATTTGGGACAATTAGTTTTAATGACTCTTTGCTGTGAATGTACAGAATTCACAGAGACGCATTAAAAAGGTTTGCTTTTATATATACTTTGTGTTTCTTAGATTTGAACGAGGCTTAAATCAGAACACCTACTAAGGGTCAAGGCAATGCAGAAGACCATTGTTATTTTGAGGAGTTCCAGCACCTCCATAGTCACATGATCAAAATTCAGGCTCTTGGCAACTGACTCATATTTATGACAGTTGAAGTGTCCCAGGGTCATGTGATCACATTTTGCAACCTTCTGACGAGGAAAGTCAATGGGGAAACCAGATTCATTTAACAACTGTGGTAGTAACTTTACAACAATGGTGATTCACTTTAACAACTGTGGCAAGAATGTTTGTAAAATGAGGCAAAACTCACTTAACAAATGTCTTGCTTAGCAACATAAAAGTTAGGCTCCATTGTGGTCGTAAGTTATAAGGACAACCTTAATTCACTTTAGATCATTGCTAAGTGCACATCTGTGGTTTTACGTCTTATAAAATACAAAGCATTTTCAGTTCCGTTCATGGTGGTCACCCCAGCCTTATGAAGTTATTCCCTGTCATTTCTACTCTACTTAATTAGGACTCCAGCCACAAATAACTGGGAGAAGCAAAATAACAATCAGGCTGCAAAGAGAACTCCTAAACCCAACACCATCGATTGTGGGAGCAAGTCAGCAAGACAAACATTCATCATCCATCAGCCGAGATCAGGAGAGAGGTTTAATTGGGCAAAAACCAATTTGGTTTTAGCAGATGAGATGTTTGCTAATGAGGGTCACCACAAACCCTTGACAATGAGCAAACCAGAGCAAATCAAAACTGCAACTGAAGTTGAAAAAGGTTGGTTTTGCTTGGGAAACTGAGTTCTGGAGAAATAACCAAGAGACACTGTTTTTTGCTCTCTCTCCCTCTTAAAGGCACATCAAGAAAGAAACTCATAAGAGGCTTTTTAATTCCGTTCCACTGATTAAACTGAGGCCGGTATCTTTGAATCGCACATGAGATGAACAAACTATTGGGACTTTTATATTAAAACAACTCTTTTCATGTGCAGTCAGAACTCAAAAATCACATGTAACATAGCCCTTCATTTGGATAAAACAGTTCAGTTGAGATGGGGAGTCCTCAGTTTATGATCAAATTGAGCCCCAAATTTCCATTCCTAGGCAAGACAATTGTTAGTTTTGCCGCATTGTATGACCTTTCATGCCACAGTTGTTAAATGAATCACCGCAGTTGTGAAATTAGTCACACGGTTAAGTGAATCTGGCTTCTCCCATTGACTTTGCTTATCAGAAGGTCACAAAGGGCACGTCATAGGTATGAGTCAGTGGGCAACTGTCTGAATTTTCATCACGTGACCATGGGGATGCTGCAATGGTCGTTAAGTGTGAAAAACAGTCATGAGTCACTTTTTTCAATGGGTCTGTAACTTCAAAAAGCCACTAAATGAATTGTTGTAAGTTGAGGACTGTATGTGAGTGTGATCAGGGTAAACAGAAGAGGTGACTCAGAAACATTATGATGACCCAGGGCATGCCACAAAGGCAACCCAGCCAGATAATTAGAAGTCCCTTTATTAGCTCCAACAATGTTCCGGTTACCTTCCGGTCTGGAGAAAAACTCTCCCAGGGACCTGCAACAGCCTTTGGCTGCAGATATTCCAATCCAAAATGGTGTAAATAGAAAACTTTAAACTATACATCCAGCAAAACAAGATAAGGTAATAAATCCAGCAGGGCAAGATAAGGAGTTTCAGAAGTGAAGTAACACGACAGTAAATCAAACCAGTTGGGAGAATGCCAAGAACTCAGGTAACAGCAGCCAACATTAGATAAACTCAATGTTTGTTCTCGACAAACACCCCTTCCAACTGGTTCTCCTTTAAACTCCCTCCCCAGATGTGCCTTGTGGAATCAGGGCCCTTTCCTCCCAAGTCATGCAACCCACGTTGCTCTCTTCTCCATTCTTCCCTGCATGTCCTAGGATGAGGAGGGGGTGGGCCTTGGTCTTCCTCTGAACCCCCACTCCCTTGTTCTACCTCTTCCCTGCTCTGCCCAGCCTGACTTTGCTCTTCCCCAGTTTCCTCCACAGCCAATGGACCCACTCTCCTGCTCCCTGTTCATCTTCCTTCTCAGATTCAGACTCCGACGGGGGCATGACTAAGATTATATTCCTTATTTTATTATTTTCTTTTAATCTCCCTCTTGTATTTCACTTTTACATATGGTTTTACTGAGTAATGTTTTATGCTTTATCCTGTATTTTGATATGGCCAATGGGGCTAATCAACAATACTAAAGAAAGAGAATTAAATGACTAAACGGAAAGATGTAATGGCCATCATGATGTAAAGTAGGAAGTTCAAACTTCTTCAGACTAGGGGGGTGAATGACAATGCTCGTCTTCAAATCCATTCATTTCCTTCAAAGCTTACCACAGAGCCATCTTTGCACATCATGTCAACGGAAGTCTGGAACTCCCCGATGAAATCATGTCCTCCGTCATTGTCATAGTCATAACACACAATCTAGCAGAAGAATCAGAGGAACAATCAGGATTTTCATCCAGTTGACTGAAGTACCAAAAAAATGACCCCTCCAAATTTAAAACTTTTCATCCTACTTATGAAAGAGAAGAAATTCACGATGATGCTCATTTCTCCCAGATGTAGGACAACTACTATGTTTCCCCCAAAATATGACTGGGTCTTATATTAACTTTTGTTCCAAAAGAGGCATTAGGGCTTATTTTCAGGTTAGGGCTTATTTCCAAGGAAATACGGTACTAAATGCATCTGTCTGGCTGACGATCTTAACTGGGGCTTATTTTTAGGGTAGGGCTTACATTATAAAAAATTCTGCTGTCTTATTTTCTGGTTGGGTCTTATTTTTAGGGAAGCACAGTATTACCAGGTACCCAAAGGTGCTTTTTCAAGTTATCCATGACCTGGATGACTGAGAATCTCCATAGACATATTACCAGGTACCCAATTAATAGTCAGATGTTCTCTAGAAGTTGGTGGATTAATTTCAGTGAATGTCTCATGAAACAATCTTTTCTATACCAACGTGATGGAGTCCAATACATTCTACGTAGTATTTTTTGTTCTATAAATCATAGCTTAAGATCCATTGACAGTCTTCATGTAAGATGCATTAAGATGCTCTCCCATTGCGTAGACCAGCGGTCTCTGACCTTGGCAACTTTAAGACTTGTGGATTTCAACACCCAGAATTCCCCCAGGCAGCATGGATGGAGACTACAAAGCCTGGGAGCTTTGGAGTTAAAATTGGACAGAGAGGGGCAGGAGTAGAATGTTCCTAACAAAAATATCAACTCTCATCCACAGGGGAGATAATGGATCTGAAATGGAAGAGGACCAAGAGGACCACACCTTGATCTGCTTTTCTGTGTCCCCATCGCACAGAGATATCAAAGGCACCGTGAATGGCTTCCACACAGGGTCCAGGGTGTATTTAATCACCTGCAATGGGAAGGAAAAGGCAGCAAGACAAGAAAAACATCAGATGATATTGTTTATTCATATCCCACCTTTATTGTTTTTACAAATCACTCAAGGCAGCAAATATAGCCAACACATCTTTCTCCTATTTTCCCCCACAACAACAACCCTGTAGGGTGGGTTGGGCTGAGAGAAAGGAATGGGCCCAAAGTCACCCACCTGGCTTTCAGAACGAAGGCGAGACTTGAACGCATGGTCTTCTACTTGCTAGCCTGGTGCCTTAACCACTGGCAAAACTGACTCTTAATATTATATCAATACTATAACAACATCTGTACCAGGGATGGGACCAGACATACTGTTTATGCACTCCACTCTGGACATGTCTATTTTAATGAAAAGAAGGACTAGGGGTAACATGATAGCAGTGTTCCTCTATATGAGGGCCTGCCACAAAGAAGAGGGGGCGGGCAACCAAAGCACCAGAAGGCAGGACAAGAAACAGTGGATGGAAACTAATCAAGGAGAGAAGCAACTAAGGAGAAATTTTCTGACAGTGAGAACAATTATTCAGCGGAACAACTTGCCTCCAGAAGCTGTGAATGCTCCAACACTGGAAGTTTGCAAGAAGAGATTGGGTTTGTTTGAAATGGTATAGGGTTTCCTGTCTAAGCAGAGGGTTGGACTAGAAGACCTCCAAGGTCCCTTCCAATCTTATTATTCTATGTTCCTCTGGATGGAGTCACTAGATCCTAAATTTGAAGGGTGGGGAGAGGTGATCATTCTTGGGGCTTTTTAAAGCTATTTTTTTTTATTTTGTGCTGCTGGTTTAATTTTCATGCTCTATAATAGTGAACCATAGTTTGGCAGCTGTTGGGCTTCTAGGATAGTGGTTGCCATTCATCATGCTCTCCAATAACCTTCTTATGCTCCAACAAATTTGGGCTGCTGAGTTGATATCTAGGCATTTCAAGAATGCCTTGTTTTCTCCCACTCCCTTTCTCTGGCAGCTAAAAAGACCAAAGGAGCATCTTTTTAGTTGACACTCGGCAACTGGCATGCATTTACGATGGGTTGCAGCATTCTGGGGTCACATTCTGGGGTCAGATTTGAAGGGTGGGGAGAGGTGAGCATTCTTGGGCCTTTTGTGACCTTTTGACAAGGAAAATCCGGTTGGCCCCTCACCTCCCTTCCTTTCGCCACGACCTAAAGACTTGGTTGTTTCAACAGGCCAGCCTGGACTGAATGGGGTGGGGTGGGGTTTTTTTATTCCTTCTTAGTTTTAATCGGGTTTTAAATTTTATTGGGCTTAGTTTAATTCTATTTTAATATTTGTATTCTTGTTTTTTATTGTAAGCCACCCTGAGTCCCTCAGGAGAGAAGGCGGCCTATAATTCCAATAAAATAAATAAATAAATAAATAAATAAATAAATAAATAAATAAATAAATAAATAAATAAATAAATATCAATGGGGAATCCCGATTCGCTTAACAACCGGGTTACTGATTTAACAATTGCAAGGATTCGCTTAATAATAGTGGCAAGGCAGGTCCTAAAATTGGGGGTGGGGGGAATTCACATAAGAACTGTTTTGCTTTGCAACAGAAATTTGGGGCTCAGCTGTGATCATAAGACAAGGACTACCTGTAGTATTTGGCTGAAAAAAAAACCCCTGAAATGATACAAGGTGATCACCTTATAATATAATGTCCATACATGACTTACCTCTGTCCTGTGGACCAGCATCCATTTCCCATCATCCCCTTGTTTATAAAACTCTAAAAATGGATCCGATTTTCCGAACAAATCCTGCAAGAGAGAGGAGAGTAAAAAGCATGTGGAGGATTGTCAAGTGATTTCGGTTCTTGGAAGCAACAGCCAACAGGTCTTGTAAATAGATCTTTTAGGACCCTCCCTCCCCCCTGCACAGCTGCGTGTGGGTATTGTAATGGCTGAACACAAGTTTGTCTTTCCTCAGTGCAATTAATGTTCTCTCTATGAAGCCGATCCGCCCGGCTATTCACAAAAGAAAATCAATTTACGATCAAATAGAAATTCTCAAGGCTGTTAATGAGAGAACAGCTTGAGTGGCAGTCACTTTGTCTGCTGCTGGAAGACTTACCCAACCTGGTATCTCCAAGGAAGAAATGAGACGCAATGTGGGTGAGGTGTGAATATCGTCCTCGCTTAAGAAAGGAGAACACAGAGAGAGAGAGAGGGAGGGAGGAAGGGAAAGAGAGAGGGAGGGAAGAAGGGACAGAGGGAGAGGCAGAGAAAGAGAAAGGGAGGGAGGGAGGGAGGGAGAGAAAGAGACAAAGAAAGGAGAGAGGGAGAGGGGGGGAGGGAGAGAGTGAGAAAGAAAGAGAGAGAGAAAGAGAGGGGGAGGGAGGGAAAGAAAAAGAAAGAGAGGAAGGAAGGAAGGAAGGAAGGAAGGAAGGAAGGAAGGAAGGAAGGAAGAAAGAAAGAAAGAAAGAAAGAAAGAAAGAAAGAAAGAAAGAAAGAAAGAAAGGGGGGAGGGACAGAAAGAGTCATATGGAATGAAACAGTCCAGGAGACAGGAAGGAAAGTATAAAATATGGACACTTGTTCTCAATTGCATTGCAGAGCCTCTCTTTTTTCCTTCTTCCCAACATGCATGACAGTTCAGCTAGTCCTCGACTTACAACAGTTTGTTCAGCGATCGTTTGAAACTACAATGGCACTGACACAAGTGATGATTTTTCACACTTATGACCGCTACAGCATCCCCAGGGTCAGTTTTGATTGTTAAGTCAAGAACAATCTATATTTCTTCAATTGTTTGACCCCTTTACCTCTCTGCCCAGTCTTGAATATAGCAATTGCAATAGCAATAGCACTTCGACTTATATACCGCTTCACAGTGCTCTACAGCCCTCTCGAAGCAGTTTACAGAGTCAGACTCCTGCCCCCAACAATCATTTTACTGACTTTGGAAGGAGGGAAGGCTGAGTCAACGTGGAGCCCCATCAGAATCGAACTCCTGGCAGTGGGCAGAATTAGCCTGCAATACTGCATTCTAAGCACTGCACACTATGGATGGATGGATGGATGGATGGATGGAAGGTAGGAAGGAAGGAAGGAAGGAAGGAAAGAAGAGAAATAGCACTTAGACTTATATACTGCTTCACAGTGCTTTCCAGCCCTCTCTAAGCGTTTTACAGAGTCAGCCTCTTGCCCCCAACACTCTGGGTCTTCATTTTACCAACCTCAGAAGGATGGAAGGCTGAGTCAACCTTGAGCCAGTCAGACAAGTGTCTCAGAAGCAGAAGTCCCGAACGGACCCTTGACCAACAATTACAAATTGTTCCATTATCCCCTGGCCTAAATTGTCCCTTATAATTACCCTCAGTTTAAGAACCAATGCTGTATGAGAAAACAACTGGATTAGCAAAGTTAATAATAAGCAACTGAGATAAGAAGACAAATTTTTTTTAAAAGGATTAATTAGTTCTCCCTACGATAAATGCCAACATTTTACGAGCTACATTTGGATTTACGCTAGAAAACTATTCACTACCCTCTTGGGTCTGCTTCAGTCTAGTCTGTAATCCCAATTCCGTGTATTTATGCTAAATTGCATCACTGGGGACGAAGTGCTAAGTAATTAATTTTTAGGGCACGACTCTTCCTCCGGCTTGAAAGGTCTAACAAAGCAGGAGAGCTTTCAAAAGTGAAACAGGATAATTTTTAATAGAAACTTTTGAGAAGTAGTAATTGACCTGCCATATGAAAATCCCACTTGGCTCTATAAAATAACCAAGTGTAATTTCCCCTATGGTCTCTCTTTCTCTCTTTCTCTTTCTCTCTCTCTCTCTCTCTCTCATTCCCTCTCTTTCTCTCTCTCTCTCTCCTTCTCTCTCTCCATCTCTCTCTTTATCTTTCTCTCTGTCTCTCTCTCTCTTTCTGTTTCTCCCTCTCTTTCTCTCTTCTGTCTCTCTCTCTCTGTCTCTCTCTTTCTCTCTCTGTCTCTCTCTCTTTCTTCTTCTCCCTGTCTCCCTCCCCACATACACATACAACTAAGGCCATTGTCTTGGTGAATGCACACGTGTCAAGTGCAAAGGAACAGGATCACACATTAAGTCAATGAAGATTCTTAGCAATTCAGGAAGAAGTGTTGAAAGGTCGAGTCATTGCAACTGGACCAATTTTTGTTGTCAGTTTGAGACGTTTTTGCTGCTCATCCAAGCAGTTTCATCAATCAGAGCAAGCTGGTTAGGCAGGGATTCATTAGAATGTACCATCTCCTACTACACCGACCTCAGGGGTGTCAGCTCACACCCCATGCTTGCTGTGTTTTGCTGCTGGGCAGTGAAGAGACTGCCATAGACTCTGGGGAACAATGAGAGGAATGCTTGGGAAATAGAAAGTAGAAGCTGTAACTTCCTCAAGATGCTGCCTCAAGGCCACCCAGCTGGAATAAGGAGGGAGCTGCAAACCCATCTACCCTTGAAGTGACCATTTCAAAAACATCTTGCTTGAATCTGATTGGTCAAGGGGGGGGGTCAGCAATGGGAGGCAGTTAAGGAAGGGAAACTTGGGGATTTTGGGGTATGATTGCCAGTTCTGCCTATGTAATGCTGCATTGCACTTGATCTCTAATAAAACTATATCTTCGGAGCCAAGGATAATTTCTGTCTATAGGTTCAAGTTCTGGAGGCTTTCAGGGGTTTCCTCCCCAAAGTGCATTGTAATATGTCGAAGAAGATTACAAGTAATCCTCATTTAGTGACCGCTGAAAGTTACAATGGCACTGGAAAAAGGGACCATTTTTCACACTTACAGCCATTGCAGCATTCCCATGGTCACATGATCAAAATTTAGATTGTCATGCCCCTGGTGGAGACTGACTCTGAGGGAGAGGAGGAAGAGCCGGCAGGGAGTGGAAGTGTGGCTCTGGAGGTTATGGAGGAGGCTGGGGAAGGGCAGAGGCCGGCTGAGCAGTCAGAGGAGGACCCAGGCCCATCCCCTCTTCATCCTAGGGCACGCAGGGAGGAGAGGATAAGAGAGAAATGTGAATGGCGTGGTCTATGGGGGAGGAAAGGGCCTTGATCCTCTTCATGAGCTGCAGCTGTGAGAACTAGTTAAAAGGACAGACATGCGTATGGGCCAGTGCTGGAAACAAAGCATGGAAATATCTCTAGTCTGTCGTTCCTCTCTGAGTTTGGCGTCCTTCCCAGTGTGTGTTCCAATCTCTGTGGACGTCTTCAAGCCCTTATCTTGCCTGGTTCCCTTAATTGCTTCAGTGTGGTTTGTGTTGTTTTTGCTATTTACAATTTATAGGCATTTTTAGTTTAAACGGCATTCCCTCCTTTTCGTAACTGCTTGTGGGGGAGTTTTTTTGTCTCCAGTCAAGGATATTTGGAGCTTTGAAGCAAAGTGAAGGAATAAAAGGGGCTTCACCTGTTTTTGTGACTGTGTTTATTTTGTATTGCACCCTGGGTCATCACACAGATGTTCATATCTATGACAGTTGCAGTGTCCCGGGATCATGTGATCTCCTTTTGCAACCTTGCAACAAGCAAAGTCAATGGGGAAGCCAGATTCACTTAACAACCATGTAACTCACTTAGGAACTTCAGTGACTCCCTTAACAACTGTGGTAAGCAAGGTCATAAAATGTCACAAAAATCGCTTAACAACTTTCTTGCTTAGTGACAAAAAAAATTGGGCTTAATTGTGGTTGTAAGTTGAACACTACCTGTACATAACAACAGAGTTGAAAGGGACCTTGGAGGTCTTCTAGTTTGACCCCGTGCTCAAGCAGGAGACCGTAACAACCATGTTACTCATTTAACAACTGCACTGCTTCACTTAACAACTATGGGAAGAAAGTCATAAAATGGGGCAAAATTCACTTAACAAATGTCTCACTTGGCAAAAGAAATTTTGGGCTCCATTGCTGGTCGTGCTACCTGTACTACCATTGAGGGCTACCTGGAATCCAGATTCCAGGTAGAGTTGTTTGAAGATTGAGTCACTGCAACGGGACTAATTTTTGTGGATAGTTTGAGACAACATACATTAAGTTTCAGTTCAAAGAGTTGTTGCACAAGAATCCGGTCAATTGCTACTGCGTGCACACATCAATGAGGACAAGGGATTCGAACACAGACCTTCTTATCCAATTTCCTGCCAGCCATGCTGAGAGTGATCACCCGATTGTCCAACAACTCCTGGGCTGCTATCTGAAAAGCAAAGAGGAGAAAGGGGTCATTCTTAGCAAACCAGCCATTGGATCCCTTCGGGGACTCCTTAAATGGAGGAAGAGACGCATCAGAGCTTTTCCTTGGGAGAAAAATTCAGCAGGAGAAAAAGATAAATTAAAGAGACATCAGGTAACATAGACAGGTAGTCTTCGACTTAGAACCATTCGTTTAAGCGACTGTTCAACGTTATAACAGCACAAAAAATTCACTCTTGACTGGTTTTCACACATAGAATAGAATAGAACAGAATAGAATTCTTTTATTGGCCAAGTGCGATTGGACACACAAGGAATTTGTCTTGGTGCAAATGCTCTCAGTGTACATAAAAGAAAAGATACATTCATCAAGAGTCGGTGGGCCATTGCCGGTTGGCGGTCCCCCGGCGACAAGCCTATTCTGTCGTGGCCCCTGACCTCTGGAACCAACTCCCCCTAGGGCTCCGCCTAGCCCCTGACCTCCGCACCTTCTGCCATGATCTGAAGACCTGGTTGTTTGACCAATCCGGGCTGTGACCCTTTCCTGGGGGGGTGGTTCTTAAATGATTTTAGGTATTGTAAATTTAGTGTCTATTTTTGGGCTTGTGAATTCGGTTTAATTCTCTTTCAATTATTTATTGTTGTGGTTTTTAGTTGTGAGCCGCCCCGAGTCTTCGGAGATGGGGCGGCATACAAGTGCAATAAATAAATAAATAAATAAATAAATAAATAAATAAATAAGAGTCAAGAATCATCAGGTACCACACTTAATAATAGGAATAGAATTTAAATAGGATGGAATGGAATGGAACGGGATAGAGAATAGAATAGAATAGAATAGAGAATAGAATAGAATGGAATGGAATGGAATGGAATGGAATGGAATAGAATTCTTTATTGGCCAAGTGTGATTGGGCACACAAGGAATTTGTCTTCAGCGCAAATGCTCTCAGTGTACATAAAAGAAAAGACACATTTGTCAAGAGTCAAGAATCATTAGGTACAACACTTAATAATAGTCATAGGGTACAATAGAGTAGAACGATATAGGAATAGAATTTAAATAGAATGGGATGGGATGGAATGGAATAGAGGATAGAATAGAATAGAAAATATAATAGAATAGAGAATAGAATAGAACAGAACAGAACAGAACAGAACAGAACAGAATAGAATTCTTTATTGGCCAAGTGTGATTGGACACACAAGGAATTTGTCTTGGTGCAAATGCTCTCAGTGTACATAAAAGAAAAGATACATTCATCAAGAGTCAAGAATTATCAGGTACAACACTTAATAATAGTCATAGGGTACAATAAGCCATCAAATCATACTAGGAAACAGTCAATATAAATCGTAAGGATACAAGGGACAAAGTTACAGCCATACAGTCACAAGTGGGAGGGGATGGGCGATAAGGAGTGATGAGAAGATTAACAGTAATAGTAATACAGTCTTAGTAAATAAGTTGACATTGTTGAGGAAATGATTTGTTTAGCAGAGTGATGGCATTCGGGGAAAAACCTGTCCTTGTGTCTAGTTGTTCTAATGTGCAGTGCTCTATAGTGTCATTTTGAGGGTAGGAGTTGAAACAGTTTATGTCCAGGATGTGAGGACATAAGAGAAGAAAAAAGAAAAAGAAGAGAAGAAAGAGGAGAAAGAGAAAACATATGATTGTTGCAGCATCCCCATGGTCACACAATCAAAATCCAGGCGCTTGGCAACTGGCATGTACTTATGACAGTTGCGTTATCCCAGGGTCATGTGATTGCTATTCCCAGCCAGCTTCCCACAAGCCGTCAGTGGGGGAAGCCAAATTTGCTTAATGACTGCATGGTTCTAACGACTGCAGCGATTTGCTTAACAATCGTGGCAAAAAAGGTTGCAACATGGGGCGAAACTCTTAACCACAGAAATGTTGAGATTGTAAATCGAAGACTACCTGAAGTTTAATAAAATTATTATTATTTCCAACTTTCTTCATACACAACCGTGTTGTTGATTCAGCATGAGGTTACATTTAATCATAGCCCTGGATATTGCTAGTGTGCTTTTCATACAATACAGTCAATATAGATTATAGTCATTATAGATTCGTGCAATGTTTAAACATCTAAGAAACAAAGCAACACTGCAGGTAAATGGCTTCTATTTTTTAATTTATTTTTAATTATGAGAATACAACACAATACACCCAACTTAGCCTTGTTATACATATATACATTTTACTTCATCATTTATAATCTCCTTATTTAATATATTAATTACTAATTAATCTAATCATAAATACTAATATTTCGACCTTGTCTTCTGTTCTATAACCATTGATAAAACTTATTCCATGTTTTATAATATTTAGACTCTCGTTTGTCTTTTACTTTTAAAGTTAACCTATCTGATTCTGCACATGCCATAATTTTCCTTATTATTTCTGTTTCTGGAGGTATGATTTCATTTTTCCAGTATTGTGCATATATTATTCTAGCCACCGTCAATACATGTACTATTAGATACATTATTTCCTTCTTATTTTTCTCCTTAGCTCAGCCTACCTCACAGGGTTATTGCTCTGGGCATCAAATGCAAGGAGGAAATTTATTCGTTTATTTGCATCCCACCGTGATTATTTTTTACAAATAACTCAAGGCAGCAAGCATATTCCTCCTCTTATTTCACTGTGTAAATAAATAAATAGCCAAAATGATATTATTCCTCCAGCTAGCATGGAGGAAACTTAACATTGGAACAAGTATCCAAAATGTTTAGGGAGAAAAATCCCAAGGTAAGTACTGAATGGCTAAGTGCAGGGGTCCCCCAACCCTAGATGACCCACATCACCCTTCCTATAAAAGACCCCAAGCCCTCCTTCCCTAATGGGGCTGCAACATGCAAGCTCATTGCTAGGGGGCAGCAAAGAGTGAAGTGTGTGAAGGCTTCTTGGTCTTTGCTGTTGTTGTGGCCCGCAAGTGGCTGTTGGAGCTGGACAGTAGCAAGGAGGTTGGGGAGGAACCCGGGACAGTCCTGGAGGCTGAGGAAGGCTCGGACAAGGGTTCTGCATCAGAGGCAGAGATGGGGCCAGGGCAGGCTGGCAGTCATCAGCTGCCTTCAGGCTCAAACAGCAGCTTCTATGTTCTACGTTCTGAAGGTTGCAATCAGGGCTATCGAAGGGTTAGTGGTCTGCAGGTACCCTACCTAGCTACTCTCCAAGTGTTTTCCTCCTCTTTCCAGATCTTGCCTGGAAATTGTCAGTGTGTAGGTGAGGAGAGAAACAGATAAGATAAAAAGAATGACATTGGCCAGGGCTGAAAATAGCTTTTTCCTGTTAGCCACTATTTGCTTTCAAAGTGATCTGAACAAACTAAGTGAGTCACAGAGATTTTGCTGGTGGAAGTGACCCAAAATCAGCTGGTAGTTGATTTTTTCCTCTTCTTCCATTGTTCAGCTGAGGAAAATCTGAAGTTGGAAAGCAAACTTATCTTGGAATGAGTACTTAGACTCAGAAAGGGGTCTAAATATTCTGGGCCGCCTTATTTATTATGCTTCCAAGTCCACTGTTGCTAACTTCACCTTGACAAAAAGGTACTCCTCCTAAATGAATTTTCTATTTGCAAAAAAAGATGAAATACAGCAGGGAGAAATAAGAGAAGGATGCCAAAACCTTGATAAAAAATATAGGTTGGAGGTAATTGCACAGTAGTGGATTCCTCTGGACTGTACCCAAAATGTCACTGGTGTAATTGATTGAAAAACAGTTGATCTGTACAGAGATGTTAATGGAGGCTTTATTCTAAATTCCTGGGACAGCAAAGAGGACTCACAAGCAAGTACTGGAGCACATAACACCAGTTGTGTCACTGGAAGGCAAAATCGCAAAACTGCATCTTACTTGCTTTGGCCATGTTATGAAGGGGAATTCACTGGAGAAAGCAATTATGCTTGGAAGAGTCGGCGGTAAAAGAAAACCAGGCCATCAAAGAACATGATGGCTGGACTCCATCAATGCTGACACCAGCCATAGTATAGAAAAACTCAAAAGATGTAGAGGACAATCAGAAGATGTGGAGAGACCTGGTCCACAGAATCGCCAAGAGTCAGACACAACTGAATGGATAACATCATAATTGTTGTGGTTCGTCGGCAGCCGGTGCGGTTGGCAGCGGAATCGAACAGTGAGGAAGAAAGGGAACCAGTCAGGGAGACTGGAGAGGACTCGGATGAGGGTCCTGCATCCAATGCAGGGATGGGGCCAGGACCATCTGGGAGTGGGGTGCTGCCTTCGGAGCCTTTGGAGTCTGGCAGTAGCGAAGCAGAGGACCCGGGGAGCCTGTTCCTAGTGCGCGTGTGCACAGAGCTGCTAGAAGGCAAGAGCAGCTGAAGCAGAAGGGGCGACTTGGGAGTAAGGCTAGGAGGTGATTGCCCCTCCCATAAGGGATAAAAGTCAAACCTCAAGGACTAAAGCTTTACAGGAAGCAAAGCAGTTCAATAGATTCCAAGTCCTTTTTGAAGCTCTGCGTATTCTGGTCAGTTTTTTCTGGTACTTCAGATGGTTTCTGTTATAATTAATGTGGATACTTCTGTTTTTGGCAGCATTCCATAGCACTGACAGGTGTGTGCTTATCCTGGGGAACCCTTTAAGGTTAGTTCTGGCTGTGAATTGAAGTAATTCCCAGCGTTGCATTAAAATAGCTTTTGCTTTTAAAACAAGTTTGTGTTTAATTACGTTTGACAAAGCCTAGGTCAGAAAATAATCACAAATCTAAACACCATACCTAAAATGTTTCAATTATGAAGGACAAGTAGTAACCCATGATAGAAAACTTGAGCTTTGAAGTCTGTTTAGTTTTAGTTTTAGTTTATTGTCACTGCACCTCACACAATGAAATTAAATACCGTCCTCAGTGTACATTATGACTATGAAAATAAACATAAACACACATCCTTCACATTCTATACATTGAATTGAAAACCCCTGATACTACATTAATATTGCACTAGACAGCAGAATTCAACAGAGCTACTGCCCTGGGACAGAAGCTGCTTTTCAGCCTATTTGTCCTTGTTTTTATTATCCTGTACCGTCTCCCAATGGTAATAGTTCAAAAAAAAAAGGGTGCCCAGGATGAGATGGATCTTTGAGAATGTTTTGAACTTTCTTAAGGCAGTTTGCAAGTACTGTAGTATTGTGCCAATCAACACATGGCACTGACATGTTTTGCTATCTCTGACTAATTCATCCCCATCTTCCAGTACTTTTTTTTTTTTAATTACATTTATATGCCGCCCTTCTCCGAAGACTCAGGGCGGCTTACAATTTTTTGGGATACAACCCAGTGTGCTCAGCAATAGCCTTCATTCCATTGTATATGCCTGCTTATTACTAAGTGGCATTTTTACAAGGTCAGCTAATTGCCCCCAACAATCTTGGGTCCTCAATTTACCTACCCCGAGAGGATGGAAGGCTGAGTCAACCTTGAGCCTGGTGGGATTCGAGCCTACAGTAATTGTAGACAGCTGGATCTTAAGAGCAGGCATTTACAGCCTGAGCCACCAAGGCTCTTGAGGGGCTGTCCCAGAGAAGAGGCAGTCAACTAATTCTCCAAAGCACCTGAGAGACAGCATAAGGTAGTAGATCAACCTGGAACTAAGGAGACATTTCCTGACAGTGGGAACAATTAGTAGAATTGCTTCCCTTCAGAAGTTGTGGGAGCTCCATCACTGGAGCTTCAACAAGAGATTGGACAGCCATTTGTCTAGAATGGCATAAGGCAAGGGTGTCCAACCTTGGCGACTTTAAGGCCTGTGGACCTCAGACAGTATAACATAGGTGGCTGGGGAATTCTGGGAGTTGACGTCTTAAAGTTGCCAAGGTTGGACTCTTCTAATATAGGTTCTCCTGCTTGAGCAATGGATTGGACTAGAAGACCTCCAAGGTCCCTTCCAACCCTATTATTCTATGTTCTATACTTCTCAGAGTAGGTCTGTGGGGCCCTGAGCCTTTACTTTATAATCTCTGCTACTCCAAATTTTATCTCAGCCCCCTTTTAGCTAAGGAAGGTATTAAAATCTAAAGAAATGTACTTCCGGAGCAGTGTTAAGCATGCAGAAAACTGAGAAACCCTGAAACGTACATATAAATAACACCGGAAACAACTGCTAAACTACATTTTAATATATAACATTTATCTAAATGGTAATCATCTCCTTTAAAATTAAAGGCTACGAAACACAACCTTTTGCCTGCCTGCCAGCTTTGGCACCACACTATTGCGCTCAAAAGCAGAGACGCTGCAGAGAACATTTGCAAAAGCTTTGGCACCATCTTCCTTTCCACCCACTTCGCTTCTGTGTTCTGAACAGCACCTGTTAGGGGCAAAGAAACGTTCCAGCAGCCTTCTCCAACTGGCCTTCTCCAGATGCTGTTACTACCATCTCCAGCTCATCCAGCCAGCACCCCCAGAGTGAAGATGGCAACCCTGAAACACATTTATTTATTGCAGCATCCAATCTGAGTCAGTCACCTGGACCAAAAGTTTATTCTTCCAGGCTTTGGGGCTCATGCTGGAGCCCATCCTCAGGGAACAAGGCAGGAGAAGAAGCAATGGGTGGAAACTAATCAAGGAGAGAAGCAAGCTGGAATTAAGGAGAAACTTACTAACAGTGAGGACAATTAACCAGTGGAACAGAAGTTGCCACCAGAAGTTGTGGGTACTTCATCACTGAAGGTTTTCAAGAAGAGACTGGACAGTCACTTGTCTGGAATGGTATAGGATTTCCTGCTTGAGCATGGGGCTGGACTAGAAGACCTCCAAGGTCCCTTCCAGCTCTATTCTGATTGATTGATTGGTTGATTTTTCCTCTCTCCAGAATATCAAATCAAATCAACCTTTATTGTCAGAGTACAACCTGTGTACAATGAGATTGGCACACTGGATTGTTTTATGCATTGTATTTTATGCAATGCCTGGTTGTGTATGGATTTTAGTAGTTCCCTAGGGTGTTGCCAGACCATCAGACCCAGGATCCAAGAGGGAAACGGGTCACGCTGAGTTTCTTTGTGCTGTGGCACCCCTGTGGGGACCGAGACCGGATGAAGTGGGTGGTTATACAGCAAGATCTCTGGCAGCCCCACCGAAAGCGCAGCCTGAGCTGGGGGAGGTGAAGACTCTTGCCAGCCTTCTCTCTACTTGCTTGCCCTCACAATACTGGCTGCGCACACAATTCAAGCCACCTACATGCGCTGGCAGCTGCTCGGCTATGCTGCCTCCTTCGAGCATAGGGCAGGGAGCGGGGGCTCCCTAAGCAGATCGCCGTTTAGCTGCTGGCTTCTGTGAAGCCTGCCGGCCGGTGATTCTCCTAACAGCTCTCTCGGGCACAGACATGCCAACGCCCTTGCCTTGGCCAAGAAGAGATTTCAACAACTTTGCTCAAAGCCAGCCGACCTGCCGACCTGCCCAGTTCTCAACCATTTTAACAGACTAACACAGGGGTCCCCCAAACGTGGCAACTTTAAGACTTGTAGACTTCTGGCTGGAGAATTCTAGAAGTTGATGTCCACAAGTCTTAAAGTTGCCAAGTTTGGAGACCCCTGGACTAACAGAATAACAGAGTTGAAAATGGATAAACTCACCCAAAAGTAAAAAGATAAGGAAGACTCAAAATATTTTACAGTTTGGGAAAACTGGTATAATTGGATAAAGGTTAGAAACCTGCGAGTAAACAGGTAGGAAAGGGAAAATATAAAGAGGGTATGATAGGAGTATTTACCAGATATAGAAAGTAAGTATTGGAAAATGGTTTGATAAGAACACACCGTCTAAGCAATTAGAAATGTTTATGTTTTTACGTTTATTGGTTATGTATATCTTTTTGGTTTCGTATTTTACAAAATGTTTTGTATTATGTATATATTTTTAAATGTTTAATAAAGTTTATTTTTAAATTTAAAAAAAAAAGAATAACAGATTTGGAAGGGACTCAGAAAGGGGTCTAAATATTCTGGGCCACCTTATTTATCATGCTTCCAAGTCCATTGTTGCTAACTTCACCATGACAAAAAGATACTCCGCTTTTTCCTCCTAAATGAATTTTCTATTTGCAAAAACATGAAATACAGCAGGGAGAAATAAGAGAAGGACGCCAACACCTTGGTAAAAAATATAGGTTGGAGGTAATTGCACAGTAGTGGATTCCTCTGGACTGCACCCAAAACGTCATTGGTGTAATTAATTGAAAAATGATTGATTTGTACAGAGATGTTAATGGAGGCTTCCTTCTAAACTCCTAGGACAGCAAAGGGGACTCAAAATCAGTCTCCCTGCTGCCGTGCCCAGTTCTCAACTATTTTAACAGACTAATAACAGGATTGGAAGATCTCCTATTCCACCCCCTGGTAAATCAGGAGACTATATACCATCTCAAACAAATGTCTGTGCAATCTCTTCTTAAAAAACCTCCAGTGTTGGAGCACCCACAATTTCTGGAGGAAAGCTATTCCACTGGTTAATTGTTCTCAGTGTTAGGAAGTTTCTCCTCAATTCCAAGTTGGTTTTTGTCTTTGATCAGTTTCCATCCATTGCTTCTTGTTTTGCCTTCTGGTGTTTTGGAAAATAGGTTGACCCCTTCTTCTTTGTGGCAGACCCTCAAATACTGGAATTTGTCCTTCTTCTCACCAGACTAGAAGCACCCAATTCCTGCAACTGTTCGACTCTCCTGGGGAAGCTATATGGGAGCATCACTCCAGCTGCAATTTAAGCCAGGGATCTAGAAACTTGGCAACTTGTTGAAGACTTGTAGACTTCAACTCCTGGAATTCTGGGAGTGGCTGGGGAATTCTGGGAGTTGAAGTCTACAAGTCTTAAAGTTGCCAAGTTTGGAGATTCCTGGTTTAAGCCAAAATTAGGCCATCCAGTCTCCAAGGTCTCAACAGTCTGCAGCCTCTGAAAGACTCAGGTTGTGGGGCCTTCGTAGGCTGCCAAAGTTTAGTTCTCACGTAACCAAAGTGAGGCAATGATTCGACACCTGGAGAGGAAAGCAGTTAACCGTAGTTAATGTTGATTTAAAAAAAGAACAAAATGAGTTTTTTGGCCTAGTCTATCTTCTGGAGAACAGCTCATGCAGAGAGCAGGGTTTGAACTAAGAGCTTTGGTGGCTCAGGCTGTAAATGCCTGCTCTTAAGATCCAGCTGTCTACAATTACTGTAGGCTCGAATCCCACCAGGCTCAAGGTTGACTCAGCCTTCCATCCTCTCGGGGTAGGTAAATTGAGGACCCAAGATTGTTGGGGGCAATTAGCTGACCTTGTAAAAATGCCGCTTAGTAATAAGCAGGCATATACAATGGAATGAAGGCTATTGCTGAGCACACTGGGTTGTATCCCAAAAATTGTAAGCCGCCCTGAGTCTCCGGAGAAGGGCGGCATATAAATGTAATTAAAAAAAAATGTAATTAAAAAAACTATGCATGAGTCCTCTTCTTTTTCATCTCTGCTTTATATTTTCCTTTTCCTTTTCAGCTTTTCCTCCTTCAGCCCTTCTTTTTGTTTTGTCAGCCTTCAACAACAGTGCCTTGTCATTGTCTTACCATTTGCATTTCCTTAGGTTGCTTTAAAAGAAAAAAAAGAAAGAACAACTCTATCCAATTTTTCATTCTTTATGCCATGCTGTTTTATCATTACGCATTATTACTTGATGTTATCGTTGCTTTTCGGGAAGCAGGCTCATTATGGAGTCATCTCGAATGAGAGAGCGGAAAAGAAATCCAATAGTTTTTCTCTCGGAGTCTTTTTATTTTTCCAGAAGAGAAAAAGTCTCCATTTAAACTCCTACTACTGTGGAGAAAGCCCGGAGCAATGGACCATTAAGAGAAGCTGTTTGGGGAGAAAAGTGCTTGGAGGGCAGAGCAATTAAAGCTGAAATAAAAACTCAGTGGCTCCCTCCCACCTTTTGCCTGGAACCAAAGCAGATCTTCTGAGTTGGCTCCAGGTCTATCTTTTAGAAGAACAGATGGCAGAAATCCAAGATCTTCTTGAAGACCATTTTTCTATGCTGCATTTCATACAATCCTAGGACTGGAAGAGACCTTGGAGGTCTTCTAGTCCAGGGGTCGCCAACCTTTTGGACCTCAGGGACCACCAAAGTCATCATTTTAAATCCTGCGGACCAGAGACCCTGGGAAAATCCCCAAAAAAGTCTGCAGGAAAATTCCCCACTCCATTTTCCTACCGATCGATCGTTCTTTATTTGGGATTGCAGGATACCATCTCCAGCTCCATTCTCGGGGGAGAGACTTTTGGCTTCATGCAAGGAAAGCAGCAGGAGCAGCAGAAGTCTTTCTTTCTCTCCCCCAAACTCCACCAGAAATGAGTCTTTGTGAGACTTGTGGCACCGGTGCAGCCTCTTGGAGCAGGATGCCTTGCAGGGTCCCAAAGACTCATTTCTGGCAGAGTTTGGGTTTGCTGCTTTCATGCAGCCTGGCCATTTTGCTTGTGGGATGCTTTGGGAGTGACATTTCTCTGCGGACCACCAAAATTTTCTCGCAGACCGCCAGTGGTTCCCAGCCCACTGTTGGCGACCACTAGTCCAACACCCTGCTCAAGGCAAGCATCTTAATTCCATAGCAGACAAATGGCTGTCCAAGCTTTTCTTGAAAACTTCCAGTGAGTGTCCACAACTCTGGGAGATGAGCTGTTCCACTGCTTAGTAGTTCTCTTTATTTCCAGATTGGATCTCTCTCTGACGAGTTTCTACTCATTGCTTCTTATCCTGCCCTCTGACGCTATGGAGAGAAAATTTACACCCTCTTCTCTGTGACATCTGATCAAGACAATTATCATACAAAACATTTGCTAGACCAATTCTTGAATACAGCTCATCTGTCTGGAATCCGCACTGCATATTGGACATTAACACAAGCGAGAGAGTCCAGAGGTATTTCACGAGAAGAGTCCTCCACTCCTCTACTCGCAACAGAATACCTTATGCCACCAGGCTTGAAATTTTAAGCTTAGACTGCTTAGAACTGACCTAAGCATAGTACATAAAATTATCTATTGCACTACTTCAGCTTCAACATTTGCCCTCTCCCTGATGACCCAGTGTTTGGATGCAATACGGATTTGGATGAGCGGGAACATGCTTCGACTCAACCCGGCCAAGACTGAGTGGCTGTGCATACCGGCATCTCGGCCCAGTCAGGAATATCCATCTTTGGCCATAGGGGGAGAGGTGTTGCCCCCTGTGGATAGGGCGCGGAATCTGGGGGTCCTCCTGGATATACGGCTCCGGTTGGAGGAGCAGGTGGGGGCCGTCACCAGGGGGGGCCTTTGCCCAGCTCCGCCTTGTTCATCAACTACACCCATTTCTGGACCGAGATGCCCTGCGCACAGTCACTCATGCCCTTGTTACCACTAGACTCGACTACTGCAACGCTCTCTACTTAGGACTGCCCTTGCATACCATCCGGAGATTGCAGCTGGTGCAGAATGTGGCAACGCGGGTGGTGATGGGAGCCTCCCGATTCTCCCATGTTACCCTCCTCCTGCGCTGCCTGCATTGGCTGCCGGTTGCACTCGGGGTGAGATTCAAGGTTTTAGTTTTAACATACAAAGTCCTTCATGACATGGGTCCTCAATATTTAAGGGAGCGACTCCTGCCGACATCGAATGCCAACCGCCCTGTGAGAGCACATAGGCAAGGACTCCTTGGGGTCCTGTCGGCGGGCCAATGCCGGCTGGCGGTCCCCCGACGACGAGCCTACTCTGTTGCGGCTCCTGACCTCTGGAACCAACTCCCCTTGGGGCTCCGCCTGGCCCCTGACCTCCGCACCTTCCACCATGATCTGAAGATCTGGTTGTTTGACCAATCCGAGCTGTGACCCCTCCGGGGGGGGTGGTTTCATATTTTTAAGTATTTCAAATTTGTCTGTTTGGGCTTGTGAATTTGGGTTTAATCTTCTTTTAATTATTTATTGTTGTTGTTTTTAGCTGTGAGCCACCCCGAGTCTTCGGAGATGGGGCGGCATACAAGTCCCAAAAATAAATAAATAAATAAATAAATAAATAAATAAACAAACAAACAAACAAACATCAACAATACACGAGTACACAATAGATACAAGCTTAAGGTAAACTGCTCCAAACTCGACTGCAGGAAATATGACTTCAGCAACAGAGTGGTCAATGCCTGGAATGCACTACCTGACTCTGTGGTTTCTTCCCCAAACCCCAAAACTTTAACCTTAGATGTCTACTTTAACCTTAGATGTCTACTGTTGACCTCACCCCATTCCTAAGAGGTCTGTAACCATCAGTGCACCAACATGCCTACCGTCCCTGTCCTAATGTTCCCTTTATATTCGTATCCATTTCTTGTATTAATAATCATGTTTATTCTTATATCTGTTATCTAATACATATTTGACAAAATAAATAAATAAAATAAATAAAAAAATAAAAAAATATTATTCTTGTCTTCGATAGGCTGGACTTACCTAGCTCCCTCAATTGTTATGATTTAGCTTCCAGACCCCTTAACATTTTTGACGCTTTACAATGCACTCTTTCTAAAGTCTCAGCATCATTTTTGAATCGTGGTGAACAGAACTATACACAGTATTCCAAATCTAGCCTCACTTCTTGTGCACTATAGAGTGGTATTATCACTTCTTCTGATCTTGATGCTATCCCTCTGTTTATGCAGCCTAGGATTGTGTTGGCATTTCTGGCAGCTTCAGCACATTGTTGGCTCATACTTTAGTGGTGGTACACTAGGACACATTGTGGACATCTAGATCTCATCTGATAGATACTACTGTTGAGTCAAGTACTGCCTATCCTGTAGCACAGCTTTCATGACAGAAGCACTGAGGTGTTTCTGGGTTGAAAGGGTTAGCAATGACATCACCGGTGCCCAGGAGACACCCAATTGGGAGTTCTTCATCTCCCCAGCAAGAGCTGGAGTGAACCTGAAGCAAAGGATGGGAGTTCAACCCCGCCCCATGGCAGAACTCAGGTCTCGAACGCAGGCTTGCTAACTCCATCCCAACATCCTAAACACATGAGCCACCATTTGCTTGTCTATCTTCTACCTGTGCATTTGGGTTTTTTTCCACCTAATGTAGGACTCTGCTTTTCTTGTTTGACTTGAACCAAAGTAGATCTTCTGAATACTTATTTGGAATACTCTTCTCTAATGATCAAAGTATTAGAACCCACTGTAACTACATAGCCAAAAAGGCTATGTTAACCTAATTCTACGTAGCTTTTTCTCTGGTAATATCACACTACTAACTAGGGCATACAAAACATTTGCCAGACCAATACTCGAATACAGCTCATCAGTCTGGAACCCACATTACGTATCTGATATCAACACAGTTGAGAAAGTCCAGAAATATTTCACAAGAAGAGTTCTACACTCCTCTACTCGTTGCAGAATACCTTATGCCACCAGACTTGAAATTCTAGACCTAGAAAACCTAGAACTACGCTGCCTTCGGTCCGATCTCAGTATAGTATAGAAAATCATATATTGCAATGTCCTACCGGTCAACGAAGACTTTAGCTTCAACCACAACAATACAAGAGCACACAATAGATACAAACCCAAGGTAAACTGCACCAAACTTGATTGCAGGACATATGACTTCAGCAACAGAGTGGTCAGTGTCTGGAATACTCTACCTGACTCTGTGGTTTCTTTCCCAAACCCCAAAAACTTTAACCTTAGACTGTCTACTATTGACCTCACCCCTTTCCTAAGAGGCCTGTAGGGGGCATGCATAAGTGCACCAACATGCCTACCGTCCCTGTCCTATTGTTTCTTTTATTTTTCTTATATGTATTCATTTCATGTATTCATAACTATGTTTATACTTATACCTGTTATCTTATAACCACTTGACAAAATAAATAAATAAATAAAAATAAAAAGAAATCCGAGACCTTCTTCAAGATACTTTTTCTTTGAAGGTTTATCCAACTCAAGATGAGAGCAGCAGGA
This sequence comes from Naja naja, assembly GCA_009733165.1. Taxonomy (NCBI): domain Eukaryota; kingdom Metazoa; phylum Chordata; class Lepidosauria; order Squamata; family Elapidae; genus Naja; species Naja naja. Next base: position 4,202,856 of record CM019161.1, read on the forward strand.
GCTCTGGAGGTATGGATTCTCAGTGGGCACTTAGACAAATGCCTTACCCGTAATACTACACAGACTCGGAATCCTTCTGTTTAAAACTGGATGGGTAGAGACTGAAACTTAAAACCTATGTTGTTGGTAGGGCACTGCAACTCCTTCATTCATACTAAGGGTGCAAATCCTCCAAAGTCGACTGTGCCATGAATCGACGAGTGAATCAAGTGGTTGTGTATTGTACACTTACAAAAGCTCTATTCATTCAACCCCGCTGACGTGGCCTTCTCTCCTTTTGACAAATGCTGCCAAGTCTTCTCCCCCCTCGGGTTTCCTCCAGGAGAAAGTCTCAAAGGTGCTTTTTCAAAAGGCAACTGGTCTTTCTTTGTATTTCCTGGAAAACATTTCGCTTCTCACCCAAGAAGTGCAAATGGGTGTGGAACCCTTCTTGGAACTGCTGAAAGGACACCCAATTTGCACTGTTCAGGTGACCCTGAGAGCACAGATAAACCTCCAGTAGCCTCAACGACTCTCTCAGAGAGACTGCAAACGATCAGATGATTGCAAGGAATATAAATGCTTCCATTCTCCACCATTTGGTTAGAACTGAAGAAGCTTCTTGGATGAGGAGTGAAATGTCTTCAAGGAAATAAACAAAAAACAACAACAACAAAGAAACACAGTTGCCTTTTGAAAAAAAAAAAACACTTTTGGAACCCCTGTGACCTGGATGACTGAGAATCTCCGTAGAATTCCAGAAGAAGGTTTCCTTCAACTGCGGGAGAGCAACAGTGCCATCCTTGGCCAAAGCCATTTGCAATCTGTACAGCTGGCAAAGACTTCAGCCCTTCAAGTGTTGACCTGATTCCTCTCCATTCCATGGAAATAATTCTTTTGCAACCTTTCCTACTTGATTGCTGACCAACTGAGTGCAGGCTCAATGGCACTAGGAGGGTTTTCAGCAGCAGCAACAGCAGGTTTGCTACTTAGCAGGGGACAGTCAAATCAGAGCAAGTTGGAATCTGTATTCATGAGGCAGCCATAGAACCCAGCTTATTTTCGTCCGTATAGCCCCTACACACAACTCTTTGATAAAGAAACTTCTTACAAGAGGAGTGGGGATGGGAGGAGGAAGAGGAGGAGAAGGAGGAAGATGAGAAGGAGTTCCATCTTTATTATAAAAATTATTTGTTATTACATTAACGAAATCTTGCAAGACTTCCCCTTTGGATTAAATGAAGAATGCACAGCCCACAAGATTCTAATGGTATCTGAAATGGTGTAGGATGGTTCTCCTGCCTCCAACATCCCTTTCAGATTCTATTTTCTATGATTTTCTATTTTCTATGTGAATCTTTCTGAGCTTACTGGCAATGCCTGGACTTTTGCATTTCATTGCCATCCCATTTTCCCATTGTCTCCCCTTCCCATCCCCAATTACAGTTGGGTGTTTTTCTTGCATATAATTGCCCCTTTGAAATAAGTCACAGTCCTGCTGGCAAGGGCATTGACACCATTTTCCCCAAACCAGAACCCCCCCAGATGTGGTGGGGCCACCCAGACAGGTCGTTCTCCAGCACATCTGGAGAGCAGGATTGGCCCAGATGTCGGTCCGAAACTCCACGTCCCTCCCAGGCTCGGGATTCTCTCATCAATGGTCCTCTGTAGCAGAAGAAACACAATTCCACTAGAAGACGACTTGGAAAGCTCAACTCTGTTATGGCCAAACCTGAGATCAGCAAAGCACATAATTAAGGCCCTATTAAGGCTGTCCACAGAAATAGCAAAACAACCATCTTTTGGCTCACTGAAATCAAGCAGCCAGATGGACCTGCCGTATGTTTTTAAAACATGGTTATGTTCCACATTCAGTGCTGGAAATCACAAGTCCTGGGCCTTCTTTAGAGACAGATTTTGGCAAAGTTCATCAAGCACGTTGAGCTTTATGGGCAAGACTGCAGCATCTGTTGGTATCCTCTCAGGGAATCGACAAGGTGCAAATGAGGAGGACCAGAGAGAAAACTCCCAAGAGACAAAAGACATTCCACAAAGAAACACCCCAATGTTCAGCTATCTGAATGAAAACAAGGAAGAGTTGCTTGGCTGTGGCATCGGAGCCATAGAAACAGGCAGAATCTTCACCATTTACAGAACGACAGAATTTACAGAATAGAGTTGGAAGGGACCTTGGAGATCTTCTAGTCCAGCCCCCTGCTCAAGCAGGAGACCCTATACGGTTCCAGATAAGTGGCTGTCCGGTCTCTTCTTCACAGCCTCCAGTGATGGGAGCATCCACAACTTCTGAAGCCAAGCCGTTCTACTGGTTAATTATTAATTGCCTTTGATGTGTTTTGTTGTTGTTCAATCACCAAGTTGTGTCCAACTCTTTGCAACCTAATGGACCATAGCTTGCCAGGCCCTCCCCTCCTCCACAGTCTCCCAAGTTTTGCCCAAATTTATTTTTATTGTGTCGACAATAATATATATAATCTTCTCATCCTCCATCCTCCCCTTCTCCTTTTGACTTCCATCTTTCCCAACATCAGGGTCTTCTCCAATAAATCCTCTTTTCTCATGAGGGGGCCGAAGTATTTGAGCTTCAGCTTCAGTATCTGTCCTTCCACAGGACAGTCTTGGTTGATTTCCTTTAGGAAATCACCTCCATGGCCTGAATCTATTATAAATATATCCAATTTTTTTTTACAGCCATGTAATGCCGTATGCAAAGGTTAGTCAATCCACCAGTCAATCAAATCTTTATTATGGTCAAAGACCAGCATAAGGAGGGTGAGATGCAGTCAATTAAAAAAATATAAGGAAGATACATAAGAAAAGTTAGGAGGTGTGATGGCTCAACGGTTAAAGATGCTAAGCTGGAAAGCTGTCAGCTGGAAAGCTGTCCCAGGTTCGAGACCCAGGAGCCAAGCAACTGGGTGAGTTCAACTTCCTGCTCCAGTTTCTGCTCACCCAGCGGTTCGAAAGCATGCAAATGCAAGTAGATCAATAGGTACCACTTCAGTGGGAAGGTAAACTGTTCTGTGTGCCTTTGGCATATAGCCATGCTGGCCACATGACCATGAAAGTGTCTTTGGGCAACACGGGTTCCCTCGGTCAAGCAACAGAGATGAGTATCATGTCCTAGACAAGTGTTCTCCAACCTTTTTGGTTGGCGCCTGGTGCGTGGGGATGAGGGAATAGTTTTGTGTAAGCAGTGTGCAGGATTCCAGCAGTTACCCCTGCTCCCATTTAAATCATGAGTCTCGAGCCAAACTTCCAAAACTTCAAAAGGATTTATTGGGAGTTAACATGCTGGCACTGCCTGGGTGTAGCTGACTCTGAGGCACATCATTCCTTGTCACCCTTGACCATGGTTTTCCCCCAACCCCTGGGTGTATCATAATTCATATTCTCCAATGGGACACATCCATAGCCAAGAGTCATCAGTCATGCTCTCCAGTTAGAATTTTGCACGGCAGAAAATTCGGTCACCTAGTTACTATCTTTGAAAACATTTATGGAATGCAGTTTTGGTTTTGCAAGCTGCTGCACTGCTCCCCCCTCCCTTTCTGTTGGCAACTCTAAAAAGACTAGAGAAATATTTTATGAATTGACACGGTGTGCATGTGCAGGCCGCTTGTGTGACTAGGGCTGTGAGCTCAGGTGCCTGCCACTCGTGTGAGTGGGGCTGCACGTACACACACACACATCAATCCACCACTCACACAGCCCAGTTGCAAATTGGCCAAGGCCTGGTAGTGGCCCGTGGTCCACAGGTTGGGGACCCCTGCCCTAGACTATGACATGACTGGACAAGGAAACCTTAACCTTTACATAAAAATTATGAAAAGCTAGAAGATACATATAAATATATTAAAACAGAAGAAAGTATATAGAAAAAAAGAATCTAAAAGTAGTACGCAAACAGGAGTCAACCCAATCTTTATTATGGTCATAGATCTGCACAAAGAGGATCAAACAAAGTTTACAGATTCACAGAGTTGGAAGGGACCTTGTAGGTCATCTAGTCCAACCCCCCCTGCCCAAGCAGGAGACCCTACCCCATTTCTGACAGTCAATGAAAATATATATGATACACATACATTATGAGAAGCTGGAAGATATTAAAATATATTTAAACAGAAAGCATATATGTTGGGGGGGGAGAGTCTACAAGAAACTAAAAGGTGAGATTGGAGCACTTGGGATGGGTGTAAGGAAGCAGAAAAGTTAGCCTGTGGCAAACTGTATTGCATTGCAGAGCACTCTCGGGTGGCGAACTAAATGCTCATTAAGTCTGGTTTTATGGCACAGGGCATCATCTGGTGGATTTTAAGTGCTGCTGTACAGAACCTGGCAACAAAATATATGTTTAGTAAGGTCGGTATCTGAGAACAGCAGGGCAGGTATAAGATTGACCTATGCCCCCTGGGTATTTAGGCCGTAATGGTGAAATGAAGCTAGTAAAGATGTTTCTGTAGTGCAGGCAAGGGGGAAATACACATTCCATTGTTTGGGTGTGTCCAGAGTCACAGGAGCCTTGTCTCTTCAAGGAAGAAATCTTCCCACCTTCAAGGTCAGCTGGGGTGGGGGCAGGACATTGGGCCAGGCCCCTCATCTTTATCATCATCTCTCATCTTTCCTGTATATAACCATCTCCTATTATTATCTATGATTATCATTTGCTGATGTATCTTATGGTTAATGATTAAAACTATGGTGTATGATGTGTCACTTTGTTGTTTGCATGTACACTGAGAGCTTATGCACCGGAGAGAAATTCCTTGTGTGTCCAGTCATACTTAGCAAATAAAGAATTCTATTCTGTCCTGTCCTGTCCTGGTCTAATCTAATTTCTGTTCTGTTCTGTTCTGTTCTACTCTACTCTGCATTCTATTCTATTCTTCATCCCAATATTCTATTCTATATTCTATTGTATTCTATTCTATTCCTTATTCCTGTTCTACTCTACTTACTCTGCATTCTATTCTATTCATCTCAATATTCTATTCTACTCTACTCTGCATTCTATTCTATTCTTCATCCCAATATTTTATTCTATTCTGTTCTATTCTATTCTATTCTGCATTCCTGTTCTACTCTACTCTGCATTCTATTCTATTCTTCATCCTAATATTCTATTCTATTCTATTCTATTCTATTCTATTCTACTCTACTCTACTCTATTCTACTCTACTCTATTCTACTCTACTCTGTTCTATTTTCTGGTCTAGTCTAGTCCAATCCAGTCCATTCTATTCTTTCTCTATTCCGTTCCATTCCTTCATTCTATTTTGTTCTGTTCTATTCTACTGCAAGTCTAATTAGGTATATCATAGGGGAGACAAGAGTTCCTGTGCATTCACTGGCAATAAAGGTTGCAGGTCTTGTTAGTAACCTTCCCCCAGGAGTGAGGAGGGAATGGGGATTTTACAGTAACCTTCCCCTGCCAGCCCACCAAGCCACACCACGTCCACCAAGCCAGTAGTAAAAAATGTTGAATCCCACCACTGGCTAGATCCCTAATCTCTAATGATCCCTAAATCCCTCAAGTATTGTATGATTTAGCCTCTGGGCACCTTTCCATCTTTGTTCTTTTTTTGGTTGCTTTCTAGGCTTGCTTCTTGGGCAGTCAGTTAAACCTTCAAAGACATTTTGAGGATTCTTGGTTCTTTTCCTCTCTTGTTCTCCATACAGCACAGGAATTAAACCATTTAAAACTTCCCCAGAGATTGTTGAGCGATCTCCTAACACAGATTACCTCTCACAAGCCCTCTAGCTAATCTCATAGGTTCATATCATTATTAAGCGTGGAACAAGCTGCTCTTCCCAACTGAAGGATACAGAGATAAAACAGAATGAGACATGGATAGGAAAAAAAACCCTTTTAAAATACGGTTCAGAGAGGGTGAGTTTTGGCTTTACTCCATGTGCAGGCTGAGAGTGCTCCTTCGCATTAGCACAACTAACTGATGGAAAAGGCAGGCCTCCGTGTGCTGCTAGAAGAAGGCCTGTTGCTAAGATACCTGTTGCTAAGTAGTAAGTTTGCTCTTACTCAAAAATGCTCCAGATTATCTCTCTATCAAGCCCTTTGCAATTGTTTCTGTCTCATGGCTCTTTTGTACATGAAAGAATTGGCAAAAATAAATGGATCCATGTTTGGGGGCAGGAGTGTGCCTTTGCCCACCCATGCACACATCGGTGCAAATGCTAATAATGACTTAATAGCAATAGCACTTAGACTTACATACCGTTTAACTGTGCTTTACAGCCCTCTCTAAACAATTTAGAGAATCAGCCTGTTGCCCCCAACAACCTGGGTCCTCATTTTACTGACCTCAGAAGAGTCAATTTTGAGCCAGTCAAGATTGAACTACTGGCAATGGGCAGTCAACCTGCAATACTGCATTCTAACCATTGTGCATCATTCATGGATGGATGGATGGATGGATGGATGGATGGATGGGTAATAGCACTTAGACTTATATGCTGCTTCACAGTGCTTTCCAGCCCTCTCTAAGCAGTTTACAGAGTCAGCCTCTTGCCCCCAACAATTTTGGTCCTCATTTTAACCACCTCAGAAGGATGGAAGGCCAAGTCAACCTGGAGCCTGGTGGGATTTGAACTGGCAAATTGCAGGCAGCCGGCAGGCAGCAGAAGTAGCCTGCAGTACCACATTCGAACCACTGTGCCTCCATGGCTCAATGATGCTCTCCCCCTCCCCACTTTTATATTATACCTCTTTAGTATAAGCCTGAAAACAAGCTTTTAATGACGTGTTTGCCATTCCATGGCATTTCTGCCTGAATATAAATAAATAAATAAATCTCAAACCCTGCACTCTGGAAAAAAAACCAAAAATGTTAGCAGGAAAGAAAAGAAGAGGATGTCCAACAGCAAGATTTAAAAGTTAGAGAGGCAATCAGTGCATTATTGAGAGACCTGAAGGACAAAGTTGGTGCCATACCTTCGTGGAAAAAATCTATCCTTGTGGTTGCTAAGAATCAATACCAACATAATGGCCCATAATCAATCCATTTTGTGACAACCTATCTTTGAGTGACTGCATAGAGAATTCTACCCTACTGAAAAGAATGGAAATATAGCAATAGCACTATATACCGCTTCACAGTGCTTTCCAGCCCTTTCTAAGCAGTTTGCAGAGTCAGCCTATTGCCCCCAACAATCTGGGTCCTCATTTTACCCACCTCGGAAGGATGGAAGGCTGAGTCAACCTTGAGCCAGTCAGAATCAAACTCCTGGCTGTGGGCAGAATCAGACTGCAATATTGCATTCTAGAAGGAAGGAAGGAAGGAAGGAAGGAAGGAAGGAAGGAAGGAAGGAAGGAAGGAAGGAAGGAAGGAAGGAAGGAAGGAAGGAAGGAAGGAAGGAAGGAAGGAATAGCAATAGCACTTAGACTTATATACCACTTCACAGTACTTTTCAGCTCTCTCTAAGTGGTTTACAGAGTCAGCCTGTTGCCCCCAACAATCTGGGCCCTCATTTTACCCACCTCGGAAGGATGGAAGGCTGAGTCAACCTTGAGCCAGGTGGGATTTGAACTGCCAAATTGTAGGCAGCTGGCAGTCAGCAGAAGTAGATTGCAGTACTGCACTCTAACCACTGAGCCAGAGGCTCCTTATATCATTGTGATTTCCAAACCAGGAAGCAGAGGAACACAACAGGATTTGAACCAACAGTTGAGCCAGCCCCAAAGGATTAGACCCTTGAAACCCACTGACAACTCTCTTCCAACACACTGATGTACCCCTGCCTATGTCTCCACTGCCAATTAGAACATAGAATCATAGGGTAGAAGGAACCTTGGCGGTCTCCTAGTAAAAACCACTTTCCAGGGCAGGTCATTTATACCACATTGGTCAAATGGCTGCCCAATCTCTTCTTGAAAACCTCTGGTGATATAGCCGTTCCACTGATTAATTGTTCTCGGTGTCAGGAAATTTCTCCTTCCTTCCCGGTAGGATCTCTCCTTAACAATCTTGCACCCATTATATTCTGACCTAGACCTTCCCAAGATCATGAAGCAGACTCCTCATCCCGATAAAACCCTTTTTATTTAGGTTAAGAGAATTCCTCTCCAGCAAAGCCCCAGCAAACAGTCTTTCACGAGATTTCACAACTACAGCCCTTTATCAGGCTGGGAGAGTTGCCAGGCTGACATCTTCCAAACGCCACTCTGTAGCAGAAATTACCTGGCAAGAAGTCAGGAGCAGATCTTCACACTAATTAAATGAACTAATTGTCTCCTGCAAACACCACTCCCCTTTCGCTCCTCTTTATTCCCTATGGGAGGGGCCATTCACTGTCCACCTGTGTCTTTACTCCTGAGTTGACCCTTGTTCCTTAACTGTTCCCTTCTCCTGGCAGCTCTGCGCATGCGCACATTGGGAACAGGCTCCAGCTGTTCATCTTCCCCACTGATCTCCAACTCCGAAGGCAGCTGATAACTGTTGGACGGCCCTGGCCCCATCTCTGCCTCCGATGCAGAGCCCTCATCCGAGCCTTCCCCAGGCTACAGGACTGGCCCATGTTCCTCCCCAATCTCCTCATTGTCCAAGTCTGCCACCAGCTCTGCTGACCACTGGCAGGCCACAACACATTACTTCCTGACCTCAAGTCCTTTGCAGAATAGGTTGACCCCCTTTTGTTTGCGGCAGCCCCTCAAGTACTGGAAGATAGCTACCATGTCATGCCTAGGCCTTTTCTTTGTTAGGCTGTACATAACCCAGTTCCCTCGATTATTCATTGTGTGATTTGGCCCCCTGACCCTTGTTGTCTTTGTTGCTTTTCTCTGCAAACATGCTGGAATGAGGCTTACACCTCACAAGGCGATATCTAGCCTAAAATCCTCACCTACCCATAAGTTCAGTCAGCTGAACCTACCCGCCATATGGCCACTTTTACTCCTACAAAGGGATTAACAACACAACATCCGCAAGGGTTGGAAGCTGCCGGAAATATCACGTTATTCTGAGCACTTTCACACAAAAGTCATACAAAATCTCAAGAGCTTGATTGCCAAAAGCTCAACCATTAAAAAAAAAAAGATGATTTATTTTTGTATTCACTGCTTGGAAACAAAAGTTCCACTCTGGACTTAGTCCAAGAAACTTGATGAATAGATGTTGATCTGTATCTCACTTCAGGCCACCTTGGATGGATAGTAATGGTCTTTTCTATCACTTAACCATTTCACTATCAATGCAATGGTGTTTACTAATGATGAAGATACAACAGCGAAATCCAGCAAAAAATAAACTTGATAATTAACAAAACCCACAAGCATTTAGTTAAAGTGTAAAAATACTCCCACCTTAATTATTGATTATTATTAATTATTCTGGTGGCAGCATTAGACTTCAGGAACCAAATCTGGGATGCCTTTTGTAGGGAAAATCAGTTTTCAGGTGCATAGTAATAGCATTTAGTCCTATATACTGCTTCACAGTGCTTTACAGCCCTCTTTAAGCTATTAGGTTTACTGAGACAGCCTATTGCCTGCCTGCCTTCTTCCCTTAGCACTTAAACTTATATACCCCTTCACGGTGCTTTTACAGCCCTCTCTAAGCGGTTTAGAGTCAGCCTCTTGCCCCCAACAATCTGAGTCCTCATTTTACTGACCTCGGAAGGATGGAAGGATGAGTCAACCTTGAGCTGGTCAGGATTGAACTCCAGGCCGTGGGCAGAGTTAGCCTGCAATACTGCATTCTAACCACTGCACACACCATGGATGGATGGATGGATGGATGGGCAATAGCAATAGCACTTGGACTTATACACAGCATCATTGTGCTTTACAGCCCTCTCTAAGCAGTTTTACAGAGTCAGCCTCTTGCCCCCAACACTCTGGGTCCTCATTTTACCCACCTCGAAAGGATGGAAGGCTGAGTCAACCTTCAACCGGTCAGGATCGAACTCCAGGCCGTGGGCAGCCTGCAATACTGCATTCTAGCCACTGAACCATCGAGGCTCACAGAGACTCTTTAACCGACAAATTGAGACATAAAGAGGGGTGTCTGTGTAGCAGCTCACAGTGGCCTGTGGCAAGTTTTATCAGAACATTCCCATAGCAACCCCTGAATGTGCAAATGCTTCTTTTAACTAAGACGATTGTTCTCGGTAGATAACAGAAGGGCGGGAATAACTGAGATATATTGCTTATGAATATGTATGCATGCTTCATTTCCCTCCTGCTTTTTGAAATCTCTCTTTTTGAAATGCCTCTCTGTCCACAGTGATGTGTCTACCACTATTCCTTTGGACGAGAACCCTCTCCGTTATGTCCTGTCTAATGAATCACTGCGCTTTGATTCCATACTTTAATGCCACATACTTTAATGTCACCCTACCGTTATTACTCCCTTTCCGGCTGGTTTTCCATTCCCAAGAACGAGTGCTCTTGTTACTTTCTTGCTTGAGACAATCTAAAGAAGAAAAGAAAGAAGAAAATAGGTTACTTACTTACTGAAGTAAGTAAGGTTACTTACTTACTGAAGTTACTTACTGAACACTCGTGCAGAGATCATTCAAAGTTTATGATGGCATTGAAAAAGGAGATTGATGACTGGTCCTTGAATCAGCTGAGCTGCTGCATCATCGTAGGATGATGAGATCACAATTTGTGAGTTTCTCTTCTGGCTTCCAGGCACACAAAGTCGATGGAGAAGCTGGTAGGAAGTCGCAAATGACGATATGGAATTTGCTTAATAAACAGCAAGAAGTGTCAGAACTGCGATCACATGGTCATGTTTGGTGTGGTGTGGTGTGGTATGATTTGGTGTGATGTGGTGTGGTGTACTATAGTTTATTCATTAGCCCATAGGCCGTATCAGAATGCAGACTAATTAAACACCACTTAATCAATAAAATCCTATAAAAACAATTTAAAATAAAACTGGAGTAAAATACAATAATTTGATACATAGATAAGTGAAATAGGATAAAACTATATTTCAGTATCACCCCTACAATTTACCCCAATCAGTCCCACTTATGCCGATCTCAGCTGAACCATTTTGCTCAAGTACTGTGCCATATTAAATGTTTTCGAATTCTGGCCACACGTAAGGTATGTTGTTTTGATATGGGATTCCCAATGGGTCATTCGTTTCATATATGAGCCACGGTGCCTGTCTCTCACCCTCTTATACAAACAACAGTCAAATAGGATGCAAGCCAAATCTTCCACCTGTGCAGTTCCACAAATGTAGGTAAATCTATTGTATGGTATAGAATGGAACCTCCCATATCTGACCATTGAATCTCGCTCAAATAAATATCTCCCTAAGATGTTTTGGCAATTGTAACTTTAAGTAGCTGTCTGTTTGAAAAATACATTTATATTTACTCACCCATTTCAAGTAACCAGCCTTACTAAAAGTATTCATATCATTTTGTGCTTCTTTTGTGTCCGTGATTCTTTGAGCAAAACTCTCCTGTTGCACATGAGACAGGAAGACCGCAGCTTCTTACAAAAATTATCAGTTTAGTAATCCAAGAGGCCATGGAATGTGCTTTATGACCAAGTCACTTGAGGATGGACTTGCCAGTTGCAATTGCAGTAGACAAGACTACTTTTGCTATACCTTTATACAACATGCTAACTTTGGTTAGAATTAATCTCAGTTAAGGGTGTGTAGGTGCACAGCTTAGTGCAGGGGCCACCAATCTTTTGGACCTCAGGGACCACCAAACTCGTAATTTTAAATCCTGTGGACCAGAGACCCTGGGAAAATCCTCAAAAAAGTCTGCAGGAAAATCCCTCACCCCGTTTTCCTACAGATCAATTATTCTTTATTTGGGATCACAGGATACCATCTCCAGCTCCGTTCTCAGGGGGGAAGAGAGAGGGGGGAGGGAGAGAGAGAAGGAGGGAGGGAGAGAGAGAGAGACTGAGACTGAGACTGAGACTTTTGGCTTCATGCAAGCAAAGCAGCAGAAGCAGCAGGAGTCTTTCTTTCTCTCCCCCAAACTCTGCCAGAAATGAGTCTTTGCTGGCGCAGCCTCTTGGAGCAGGAGGCCTTGCAGGTTCCCAAAGACTCATTTCTGGCAGAGTTTAGGGGAGAGAAAGAAAGACTTTTGCTCCTTTCCCTGTGCAGCCAAAAGCAGAAGAAGAAAGAAGCAGAAAGAAGCAGCCCAGTGGCCAGGCCAGGTGGGTGGGGCGTGTGGGGCAAGTTCCCCCCTCTGCCCTTTCCCCTCTCTCCTCACTACCTCCTGTTGTTCGCAATGCAAGCGACACAAGCCTTGTGTTCCCGCGCAGCCTGGATTAATTGCTTTGGGGGTGACATTTCTCTGCGGACCACCAACATTTTCTCGCAGACCACCAGTGGTCCCTGGCCCACTGGTTGGCGACCACTGGCTTAGTGTGTTCAGATAGTTCATCATTCAATGAATGATGCAAACATAGAAAAAAGGTCAATTTTGAAATCAAGTTAAGAGTGATACCCAAAAGCAGTCCAGGTATATCTCAGTGGGATTGAAATTAAAACAAGCATCTTTCCTCCAGCCTGAATTCAACTCTCAGAAACTTCACAGATATTCTTTCTTTTCTTTTTTTTTCAATGTGGAATAGAGCTGGGAGAGGCCTTGCTGATCTTCTAGTCCAATCCAGACCAGAGGGCTACTTGTATTGGCTCACATCCATCTTCAATCTGTAGAAAATTCCAAACGCGGCCAACTTTTGAGAAGAGAGACGGGAGAAACATCCCGAGGGAAGGATAGATTTGCCTCATGTGACTCCATCAGGAACTGAATTTTTTTCCCTCCTAATCTGTGCAAGCAGGCAGTTCACGTCTGATCTGATGCATTAAAAATATCGGGATAAGCTGCCCGGCCTCCTGACGTAAAAATGAAGTTAAAAGGAAGGAGAAAAGTAGGCCAAACCACGTTCCCTTAAAAACTCTCTCCAAATTCGCTGATGGGCTGCTTGTAAACAATGCATCTGAACGTGTACAGGAGCATGTGTGTGTTGTGGTCTGTGGACAGTCTGCGGAGCTGGCAGCAGAATTGGATAGCGGGGAAGAACGGGGACCAGTCCGGGAATCTGGGGAGGACTCAGATGAGGGTCCTGCATGCTGGCTCATATTTAGCTGGTGGACAAGCAGCTAAATAGGAGCCAGCAGTGTGCAACAGCAGCCAAAAAAACCAATGCAATCCTAAATTGCATTAACAGAGGGATACAATCAAGACCAAGTGAGGTACTAATACTACTCTATAAAGCCCTAGTAAGACCATACTTAGAGTCCTGTATCCAGTTTTGGTTACCACACTATAAAAAAGATGTTGAGACTCTAGAAAGAGTGCAGAGAAGAACAACCAGGATGATTAGGGGACTGGAGGCTAAAACATATGATGAACAGTTGCAGGAACCGGGCATGGCTGGTTTAGGGAGGAGAAGGACCAGGGGAGACAGGAGAACAGTCTTCCAATATCTGAAGGGCTGCCACAGAGAGAAGAAGGCCAAGCTATTTTCCAAGGCACCTGAAGGCCAGACAAGGAATAATGGATGGAAACTGAACAAGGAGAGATTCAACCTGGAAATAAGTCCATCAAAGCCTGGCACTTCACAAGCAACTCCATCAACAGACACCCTAACCCACAACCAGCCTATGAACCACCCAGAATCCAAATCAACCCCACAGCCAACCAGAGCAGCCCGACCCACGACCAGCGTATACAATCTTCCCAACCAGCAGTTCAGTCCCAATGATCTCCTTATCACAAGACCCACTGATGATTCATACCTGACCCATCACAAGACCCTCACTTGATGCACCCACACCCAAAGCCCTTATAAACAGAGGAACACGGACAGTCCCTAAACTCCGCTCAAGATGTGACCTCACCCAGTAACGAAACGTTCGGAAACCAGCCCACAATCTTGGAGAATGAACCGTCACCCTCATTTGCATTTTGTTGTTAGTTGTTGTTAGTCGTGAAGTTGTGTCCGACCCATCACGACCCCATGGACAATGTTCCTCCAAGATGTTGTGGCCCGCTGGTGGCTGACAAAGCTGGCAGCAGAGTCGGACAGTAGTGAGGAGGTTGCGGAGGAACCTGGGCCATTCCTGGAGGCTGAGGAAGGCTCGGAGCAGGGCTCTGCATCGGAGGCAGAGATGGGGCCAGGGCAGGATGACAGTCATCAGCTGCCTTCAGATTCAGACAGCAGTGAGGCGGGGGAGTGTCTGGAACCAGTTCCCAGCCTGCACATGCACAGAGCTAGCAGAAGACAAGAACGATTGAGAAAACAGGGTCAACTCAGGAATAACGCTGTACCTCGGAGATGATTGGCCCCTCCCATGGGACATAAAAGAGGAGCGAAAGGGACGTGAGCTTTTGCAGGAAGCAATTAGTTCGTCTGGTCGACTCAAGCTTTGAAAAGTTCTGTTTGACTCTGTGTCAAGTTTGGCCTTGCCCTGCGCCTGGCAATTAGTTCTCTGGCTGCATTCCAAGTTGCGATAAGGTGGGTGTTTATAAACATTCCCCTGAAAGTCTGTTTGTGAAGCCTTGCAGGCTGTGAATAAATGTAATTCACAGCTGTGGAAATAAAAGAGATTTTGCCAGAACTAAGATTGTGTTTTATGCTTTCTAAGGAAGCCTAGGTCAGAACCCAGGCCTTCCTGTCCTCTACCATCTTCTGGAGTCCATTTAAGCTCACGCCGACTGCTCCAGTGACTCCATCCAGCCCCCTCCTTCTCTGCTGTCCCCTTCTTCTTCTTCTTCTTCTGCCCTCAATCTTTCCCAGCATTAGGCTCTTCTCCAGGGAGTCTTTCCTTCCTTCTTATTAGGTGGCCAAAGTCTTTGAGTTTCCTCTTCAGGATCTGGCCTTCTAAAGAGCAGTGAGGGTTGATCCCCTCTAGAACTGACCGGTTGGATCACCTTGCAGTCCAAGGGACTCGCAGGAATCTCCCCCTCCAGCACCAGAGTTCAAAGGTCTCCATTCTTTGGCACTCAGCCTTACACCCTATCAATATGCACGCCTGCTAATACACACACACCCCATGCACATACGGGTGTTCACATTCAAATGTGGAAATAAGGGTTGCCATTTGTACAAGAGGTGGAATTCTCAGCCTACAGAGGAGGCTGCTCATTCTTCAGCGCAGGCATCGCTAAGTCAGGAGAGATGCAAGCTGGTTTCTGTTTGCCCACTGACGGTACCCATGGCTACCTGCAGAACGTAGCTTCCATCATGCGGGAGGGAGAACCACATTGCATAACCTTAGCAGTGCTAGTTCTATTTAGTCGGAAATATCTCCTACATTCTTGGCAGAATTGGTGGGCAGGAGAGCTGAAGGTGTTGGACTAGGAATAGAGAGATGTGGGTCCTCGTTCACGCAGAGAAGCATCTTGGGTGAATTCAGGGCAATTTCTCCTTCTCAGCCCCAGAGACAGTGGCGCTCAGTAGTGAAAGGTACAGGCTAGGAGACAGGAGACCCCAGATCATGGCTAGGCTGCTGGGGCTTCGCAGGGGTTCAGGAGAGCCCCCAGCTAAGATTCAGCGTAGTTTGGAGAACCCCCAAATCCCACTCCTGGCTGGTCCCGCCCACCCCTCCCCTCCCCTTCCAGGAGTCCCCACGCGGCCCGTTTTGGATGCAGGTATCTGCAGGGCACGCATGGAGGTTCAGGGAGGGTGAAAAATGGGCCTCCCGGAAGTTTGGGGAGGCCGGAAATGGACCCTTTTCTGGCTTCCAGAGAGCCTTTGGAGCCCAGGAAGGCCGTTTTTGCCTCCGGAGCCTGAGAAGGGCAACCCCACCCTCACCGTGGTGCTGGAGGCTGACTAGGCCACACCCACCATGGCCACGCCCATCCAGCAACCAGGCAGAGAATTGCTAAAATTGCAAAAATTGCTAACATTTTTGAAGCCCACCCCTGCCCCAGATCCAGTCCCCCCCCCAATAAGTCGCAAAAGCTCCTGGAGGATTTTGGGCCAGTCATTCTCTCAGCACAACCCACCGCACCAAACAGCAAACCATTGATGGACTGAAGACAATTAGGGGGAGGAAATTTATTTTGGGATTTTCTTCCAGCCACAGCTTAAGTATTTGACTGAACTCCCTTCTCCCTTATTGGCAGTATTCTTCCTGCTACCGTAGGTAAAGAACTTACATATGGGAAGGAGTTATACACTATAATTTCTCTGCTTAGATGGCCAATAGTTACATTTAATTATAAATAATCAAAATGGTATTCCACAATAACACCGTAGGAATAACCGCAAGCAGCTTCTCTTTCAAGGGGCCCTTTGAAACAAACCCTGCACTTTGTGAAGAGTCACAGTTTGCTTTTCCACAAGATTTCCCCCCCAATAGTTTTCCTTCTCTTTTTCACCTGCTAATAATAATCAGGGCCGTGCGGGCCTCCTTTGGGAATTCTTCGTGCTTTGATCCTCACGTGAGCGCAGAGTCGCTCAGCTGTTAGTTCAAACAGCCTGAAAGGGAGATGCTGCTGCTTTAAGAAGTCAAAGTTCATGCGTGTCTGAAAGCAGCAACATCTTTTTTTAGGCACGGAAGCAAGGAAAAATTCAGCTTGCTTGAAAAAGAGCAGAGAAGTGTTGTGTTCATGCACACACATGATCTGAAGTCTAATTCTTAAAAGCATTTTCAAAATGTTCCTTTACTGATCACATCCTTTCCTTTCCTTTCCTTTCCTTTCCTTCCTGTCTTCCTTCCCTTCCCTTCCCTACCATTCCTTTCCTTTCCTGTCCCCTCTTCTCCCTTCCATTCCTTTCCTTTCCCCTTACCTCCCCTCCCTTTCCCTTGCCTTTTGTCCCTCCCCTCCCCTCCTGACTCCTCTTCTTCCTTCCCTTGCTCTGCTCTCCTTCCCCTCCCTTCTCTTCTGCATCCCTTACCCCTCCCCTTCTGCTGCCTCCCACTCTTTCTCTTCTTTGCTTAACTCATCGTTTATCTTCTTAGCATATGAATACTCTACTACAAGAGTAATCATGAGTTTAGACAATTGTTAAAAGGGCAGGCAAATTCTTGGATGATTAGACCATTAAGCAAGCACCAGCCACAATGTCTTCACTGAACTGTTACAGACACAAACAGTTCAAATGCCTGGATGGCTCTGAGAATAAATGACAGAAGCATTGATGCCTTTATATGGAGGGAGGGAGAGTAACTTGCATGTAGTCCCCAACCCCATTTGGGGGAAGGGGGGCTCCTACAATCCCTTCCCCGCCATATTGCTTACCTTATTAAAACAAATCACCAGTTCCCAGAGGTGGGCCTTTCCATTTTTAAAAGCACCAAATTTTGCTTCGAACCTTTTTTCTCTAAGGCTCCAAAATAATAGAATACAAGGTTGAATAACTTCACTCCACACACCAGGAAGAAGGACAAATCAAAATGTGATTTGCTTCTAATTGTGTCTCAACGGGTGACCTGATCTGGACTGGAGAGCTAAGCAGGGTTGACTCTAGTAGTCTACTCTTGAATGGGAGACTATCACAAAAGCCCAGAGCTTTGGACTTTCTAGAAGACAGCAAAGTACTTTCATACTGTTGCCAAGGAAACAGTAAGGATGAGTCTATGAAGTCACCAGGAATTGAGCTTGTTTTGAGGAAACTGAAGATGGGGCTTTGATCTAAGAGGTATCACAAAAAAGTGGTGGACCAACTTCTCTGGCTGTCCTCCAGCAGAAAATGTAGAGGCATGTGTCAGGGACATTTCAGCTTGGATTCTTGACCTGATCAGAGGGTTCAGCTTGATGGACACAATGGCTCCCGCCAGCTTAAGGATTCAACCTTCTTTCCCATCACTTTTTCCTACCCTCTTTCTTCCAAACAGCATTGGTAGTCAAAAATTCACAACCACACTCACCGATCCCAGAGTGCAAGAAAATTCGCCCAGGAAGTCATGTTCGTACAGTTGCATGCTTGATTTGTCTTGGTCAAACAAGGCAAATTTCAACTTCTGGACCTCCTCAAAGTGATAATCTATGATGAACTTTTTGGAGAAAGCCGGGTTGAGATTGTTCACCGCCGTTTCTGTCCTGTCGATCTACAAAGAGAGAAAGTGGAAGGAAAGAACCAGTGAGTTGATCAAATCCTCATGAATGAGGTGATAGTTTCAAGTACCCAGTTTCAAGTACCAACCGCCCTGTACGGGCGCATAGGCAGGGCCTCCTCAGGGTCCCATCTGCGACTCAATGTCGCTTGGCGGGAACCCGGGGGAGGGCCTATTCTGCGGCGGCCCACGCTTTATGGAATCTTCTTCCGCTGGAGCTCCGGTTGGCTCCCGATCTCCGCACCTTCCGCCACGAGTTAAAAACCTGGCTGTTTTTACAATCTGGGCTATGCTGACTCCTTGGGTTTCCTTGATTTTAATCTTTGGGGGTTTTAATGTTAATTCGGCTTAGTTTGTTTAATACGCTTTTTAGGTAATTTATTGTTGTATTTTCTTTTAATCTGTGAGCCGCCCCGAGTCCTTTGGGAGAGGGGGCGGCATATAAGTCAAATAAATAAATAAATAAATAAATAAATAAATAAATAAATAAATATTTCCTTGAGAGCAATTCAAGACTGAGGACATATGGTGGAACTGCTGTGGAAGTACTTACGTGAGGTTCAGTCTGAAAATAACTTTCTTCTTCATAATGGCCCACCAGATACTCAACCCATAGTTTAGCAAAGTTGCATCTGCAAACTGTACCAGTTGGTGGGTACTCAGAAGCCAAGGACATTTCTCACATATGTTGAGTGATTATGTACTTTTTAATATTAATTTATTAATAAGTGTGACTAGGAAATAAATATCTGCACCTGATTTGATATGTGTTGCTTTGCTGACATTTGAATTAATCTTTTTTTTTCAACAGAAGGAGACTAAAGCAATACTGTATGAACCAAAGTTTTGGGACTTTCCCCATTCATAAAACCAGCCCTCCTTTATCGCTACATTTATCAGTGTGGTTGTGTCAATCTTTTCATATTACTGGTTACATTTGTTCTATTTTTTTATTAGTTCGTGTAATAACACTGTTTAAAAATAAAAGTGATTAATAGAGACCCTGCTGGATCTGAGCACAGCTTTCTTGCAATTTCTCTAGCTTTTCACACCAACCATCCAAATCCCCATTGAGCTTTTCAGCAGCTGCCTAAAAAACCCCAAGGGATCCTTCATGGAGCCTGCTTCTCTCACCTTTTGTAGACTTTTATTAATTGATTAGTCTTATGACCATATCAAACCCTGTTAGCCAGGTGGAATGAAATGAAAAGGACGGATTTAGAAAAACTTCAGCAACCGAGTGATTTCCAATTTAGATCCGGAGTATATCTCCACATACATTGGATAGAGTCCTTTCACTGGTAATGGAGAGGATTGCAACTAGCTGTTTACATAACTGTCTGCTGAATCTTTATCTCTTTAGGAACAAACTGTTACAATACCCCGGGGGAAGCCGACAAACACAACAGGAATGTCGTTTGTACTTTCCCCACTGAGATTTCACAGCAAGGAACACTACAGAGTGATGCTATTTCTGAAATTGAAGCATGCGTATAGCTTACCTAACATGCAACCTTCGCGTCAATAACTTTCTAATTCTCCTTTTCCCCATCCTTTTATCCCTAGCCACCATGTCCCTTTCTCAGGTAAAGTGCCTCATTTAACGACAGACAGTCCTCAACTTATGGACACAATTGAGCCTCAGATTTTCTGTTGAATCGGAATAGGTCCAAATTTGGTGTGGGCGGAGAACCTAACAAAAGGAAGACAAGGTTCAAAAAGGAGCTGGATCTACCTGGGGGATGACTAGAGAATGAAAAATCCCCCCAAAAAACTTTTGGTGAATTACTACGGGAGATGCAACTAGGTAGTAACTCAGACTGCCTTATTTGCCCGTTAATTGTCAAGTGCCAGGAAAATCAAGAGACCCATATTCAAATGGATGTAAAGATTTATTGAGAATAAATCTTGTAGCGAACTTGAGTTCTCTACAAGAATCTGAACTACTAACCACCAAGGGAAACTAGCGGGAGATAAGAGTCAATGGAATTCAAGGTGAGCTGGACTTAGATCACTTGTGGGTGTGAAGGGACTCTGAACTGATGATGTGTTTGACCCCTCCCTCTGGGTCAGCTTGGTCATCTCCTACATAAATATTTAAATTCCTTTTTAAAGCAGGGGTCCCCAACCTTTTGGGCATCAGGGACTGGTTCCGTGGAAAACAATTTTTCTATGAACTAAGGGAGGGGAGCACCATGTTTTTGTGCACTACCTAGATCTCACTTAGGCACAGAAGCTTTGCTCCCGTGGGCGGAGAAATGGAACGTAGGCTCCCGACATCAAGAAGACGACCCATGAGAACCAAGGACCCTTCAGCAGGTGTTTGCCAAACCCCAAAGACATTTTCTCATAACAATACCATGACATTTCTCTTTTTCAGCCTTGGAGGATCTTGTTTTAGGAAATAAAGAGAGAAGAAGAGGATCACATCGTCTGCAAACATTCTATTGTTGACATCTCTCAAAAAAAAAACCCAGGAAGTGTGAATCAACCAAACTTGGCCAAGCCAACTAGGATGCCAACCCCAAACTAAAGAAACTGACAATATTTCATCATATCAATCTTGGCACGTTGACTGAATAAATGCCAAAAACACCTTCAGTACTAAGACATGCTGAGCGCACTGTTGAAAAAAAATGCTCCCTTGCTCAACCAGGAACTCACAGAAGGGTCAATGATGAAACGGGTCTCACTTATGCTCTTCCTGTTAATCATTTCAATGCACGCTATGCGGAGATACACAAACACATGTACTATACACAGGGGGGAAAGAACAAGAGAAATGGAGCCTGAAAGGACAAATGCAATTCAAAACAACCGGTGCTGCACAACAACTCTCAAAGCATCACACAACTTTCCCACAAAAATCACTCCCCATTCACTCATGATTTTTGGACACTGGGGAGGCCACATGAGGGCATGGCCCATTCTTGTGCTTTCCAATGCATGCCCATTCGCACATGATTTTTGCAGGCTGTGGAGGTCACACAAGAGCATGGCTTTCTTGCACAATTTCCAGAGGGTCTGGAAGTGACACAAAACCTCACATCCCTGATTAACAGATTAACAGAATTGGAAGGGACCTTGTAGGTCATCTAGTCCAACCCGCTGCCCAAGCAGGAGATGCTATATACCATTTCTGACAAACGGCAGTCCAATCTCTTCTTGAAAGTCTCAAGTGATGAAGCTCCCACAACTTCTGAAGGCAACTTTTTTTCCATTGGTTGACTGTTCTCCCTGTCAGAAAGTTTCTCTTTATTTCCAGGTTGAATCTCTCCTTGTTTAGTTTCCATCCATTATTCCTTGTGTGGACTATAGGTTTGGTATATATATCATGTGCACAATATCTATAATCCTTTCCTCTTAACTTTACATTCATATTATATCCTAATCAACATTCCATATCATATTATCTCATTATTATATTATCATTAAAATTTTTGTTTCGTTTCCAGGCTATCTTTAAAAGCAAATCTCAATTCTTACTAGATTATATTAATAGTATAACATATTCAAAAATAATCAATTATAGTATATCATTACTATTACAATATACTTCAATTTCTTACTCTTCTATCTAGCCATTGATCAAATAAATCCCAAATCTTATAATACTCTTTTTCTTCTTGTTCTCTAATTGCTAATGTTAATCTACTCATTTCTGCACATTGCATTATTTTCTTAATCACCTCCTCTTCCGTTGGAATTTTCCCATTTTTCCAATTTTGAGCAAATACAATTCTAGCTGCAGTAGCTTCTGACCAATCCCCTGACATCGCAGCATCCCTAGAATTAAACGATCCAAATGTGGGCTCTTGCCAAACAGGATGTATTGATAACAGTTGCAGAATCCTAGGATCACGTGATCACCGTTTGCAACCTTCCCAGCTGGTTTCCAACAAGGAAGCTGGGTTCAATTCATGACCTCGTGTTTCACTTAACAACTGCAATAACTTGCTGAACCACCATGGCACAGAAAGTCGTAAAAATTGAACGCCCTGAACCGTCGTCATCTTGGAAGCTCTGGTCCCAATTACGGTCGTAAGGTGAAGACGACGTGCAATTTGCTTGCATCGGTCCCCAATTTGCCAAGCTCGGTA
The DNA here is from genome assembly GCA_009733165.1 of Naja naja. Lineage (NCBI taxonomy): Eukaryota > Metazoa > Chordata > Lepidosauria > Squamata > Elapidae > Naja > Naja naja. The sequence goes on from CM019161.1 coordinate 4,224,964, forward strand.
GGTAGCAACCGTTTTATTTCCTGTTGAAAGCAGCCCCCTTGTTACCTCCTGCGACAACAACGTCCACAACCGACTTACAGTTGGCAACTGCAAATGGCTCCTTTTACTATTTACTCTGAAATCTATCAGCGTTGGCAAAGGGAAAAGGTTAAAAGAAAAACTGCCAATGTTTGAAAGCTAGAAATAAATCTATCTTGTGGGGAGGGAGGGAAAGTTGCAGAAAAGAGCGGGGAGGAGGGAAAAAACAGCTTTCTGCAGAAATGTGTGTTTTTTAAAAAAAATCGGAGAGAAATGTTTGGAAAGGCACAACACAATATGGTAATTTTGCTAAAAATACCGGAAGGTTGGTAGGGAAATGGAACAGCGAGTTACTGCAAGGCAGCTGACAGGGAGGAGAAAGCGTAGAAAAAATCAAGCTATCTTCTCCAAACCGATTCCTACAGGATTGTTTGGGAGGGTAGCAATCAAGTAATCAGCTATGTATTAGTAGTAATTACACAGCAGAACTTACAAACCCGGGATTGATGGTTGGGTTGTGGCTTTTCTGCGCACGGAATGCTATACGCTTGCACCCGCAAAAACAAATATTTTTGCTTTCTTTATGGTTCTCCTTTTATTTGAACAGTTACATACCTATCTCCACCCCTTCCCAGCAAGCATAGTTTCATATCAAGGTACACAGACCGGCTCTTGTTATATTCACCATTTAGTGAAGTATTTGTACCGCTTTACAAAACCTTAGTAGGACCACCCCATGAATCCTGCATCTAGTTTTGGTCACGGCATGGCAAAAAAAGATGTTGAGACTTTGGGAAAAGGTGCAGAGGAGAGCAACTAAGATGAATCAAGGCCCTGAGACTAAAACATATGAAGAACAGCTGCAGAAACTGGGCAGGTCTAGCAGTGGTGGGATTCAAATAAATTAACAAACGGTTCTCTGACCTAATGATTTCTTCCAACAACCAGTTCTTCAAATTGCTCAGGAACTTAACAACTGGTTTTCCCGAAGTGGTGTGAACTGGCTGAATCCCACCACTGATGTCTAGTCTAAAGAAAAGAAGAATTAGGGGTGACACAATGGCAGTATTTCAGTATCTGAGGGGCTGCCATAAAGTAGAGGGGTTCAAATTATTCTCCAAAGCACCAGAGAGCAGGACAAGAAACAACAGATGGAAACTAATCAAGGAGAGAATCAACCTGGAATTGAGGAGAAACTTCCTAACTGTGAGGACAATTAACCAGTGGAACAGCTTGTCACCAGAAGCTATGGGGGCTCCATCACTGGAGGTTTTTAAGAAGAGACTGGGCAGCTATCTATCTGAAATGTTATACGGTTTCCATGACCTGGATGACTGAGAATCTCCATAGACTTTCGGTATAGGGTCTCCTTCTTGAGTAGGAACCAGACTAGAAGACCTCCAAGGTCCCTTCCAACTTACTTGGTTTTACTGAATGGATAAGGGGGGGGAAAGCCCTCCCCCACTCTTTATTTGCGCAGGATTCCCAAACTGCTGTCTAAACAAAAATGCACTTTTCAGATGACTTTTACAGGAGCTATTTAATTGAACCTCTGCGTACTTTGATGGATGAATGAGGTGAGGAAAAACCCATTAAACATCTTTCAGACAGATATGAAATTATCGGCTCTTGATGCCAGCTTTCAGCTCAACTTCAGGAAGGAGACTGCGACACAAAGCTGTTGAAAATAAATACACAGATCCAAAAAGGGCAGATCTGCTCTTTCCTGCAAAGATGGCCCATCTCAGTGATAAGGGGATGGTCAAAACAGTTGAGATGGTGGCCTCAGCAGTACAATCAAAGCTCTATCCATCTTACACAATAACGGAGTTGGAAGGGAACTTGCAGGTCATCTAGTCCAACCCCCTGCCCAAGTAAGAGACCCTACACCATTTCTGACAGGTGGCAGTCCAGTCTCTTCTTGAAAGCCTCCAGTGATGAAGCTCCCACAACTTCCAAAAGCAACTTCTGTTCCATGGGTTGATTGTTCTCCCTGTCAGAAAATTCCTCCTTATTTCCAGGTTGAATCTCTCCTTGTTCAGTTTCCATCCATTGTTCCTTAACTGGTCCTCAGGGGCCTTGGAGAATAGCTTGATCACTTCCTCCTCTCTGTGGCAGCCCCTCAAATATTGGAAGACTGCTATCATGTCTCCCCTGGTTCTTTTCTTCACTAGACTAGCCAGGCCCAGTTCCTGCAACTGTTAATTGTATGCTTTAGCCTCCAGTCCAGGATTTTTACTACCGGTTCTGTAGGCGTGGCTTGGTGGGCGTGGCAGGGGAAGGATACTGCAAAATCTCCAGTCAGAGGTGGGATCTGCCGGTTCTCAGAACTACTCAAAATTTCCACTCCAGAACTGGTCAGAACCTGCTGAATACCACCTCTGCTCCAGTCCCTCATCATCCTGGTTGCTCTTCTCTGCACTCTTTCTAGAGTCTCAACATCTTTCTTATAGTGTGGTGACCAAAACAGGATGCAGTATTCTAGGTGTGGTCTTACTAAGGCTTTATAGAGTGGTATCTTTATGGGCATTGCAACAGACAAAACTGGGTGAAGTTTTCAATTGCACCACCAGTGTGGCTGCCATCACAGAAATTGTACATCTTAGAAATGATTAGACTCCAAACTCCTGATCAAGGCAGGAGACTTATCTTGACTCTTTTTTTTTTATTACCATATCCTGCTATCAAGGCAAACAATATCCCGGTCCATTAATGTGGGCTGTATGTTTTGTGCCACATTAAAATAAAAGGCAATTTAAACTACCTTATGAAAAGAGCAAAAAGGTTGTAAAATTGGATGAGACTCAACTGATCTACAAATATTTGGGGGGGGGGGTGACATTATCACCCCAAACCAGGGGTGGGATTCAAATTTTTTAACAACCGGTTCTGTGGGCATGGCTTAGTTGGTGGGCATGGCTTGGTGGTCATGTGACTGGCTGGGCGTGGCCAACTCAACTTCACTCACATTGAGGCACGCATCTCCTCACCTGGCCTCTCATGACTGTGGGGATGCTGCAACAGTCATAAGTGTGAAAAATGGTCATAAGTCACTTTTTTCAGTGCTATTGTAACTTTGAATGGTCACTTGACACAAGCAAAGTACCAGCAAAGGAGGAAAAAAAAACTTCCAGAGAAGTTCCAGAGACAGGAAGTCTAGTCCTGCCAAGAATGTAATAAGGGTTAACGGAGAGGCAGTTTCTGTAAGCAACACCAGAAAGTTTCCTTCCTGTCTTCCTTACAGGATTAGGCCAGTAATTTCTTCTAACAACCGGTTCTCTGAACTGCTTAGAATGTTAACAACCGGTTCTAGTGAATAGGTGCCAATCTGTAGAATCCCACCCCTGCCCCAAACCAAATAAGAGCTGTACCCCCAATGTATCTGGAGGTGGGAATTTAGGAAAAGAAGCAGAATGTTATGAATATTGAAAAAGAAGCAAGAATAACAAAATAACAGAGTTGGAAGGGACCTTAGTGGTCTTCTAGTCTGACCCACTGCTCAAGGCAGGAGACCTTGTACCACCCTGGACAAATGGTTGCTTAATCTCCCCTTAAACAGCAGAGTTGCACAGGAAAAGGTTACATTAACCAAAAGCAAGACTGGAAAGAAAATATTGTTCAAGTGCAAACAAGCCATTCGCAACACCAATAAGACAGCAATAACAGATCAAAAAAAAATGGGTATCAAAATAAAATTAGTTCTTTTCTTGCCTTGCTGGATTCTTTTTGGCGTTTCTCATGGCCTGGAAAAAGTTGCACGTTTCTGGTCCACGGTTTGGCAGGCACAGCTAATTGTGGCTTACTGCCCAAACTAGGGTTAATTAAAGATTGACCACTGCGTTGTTCTTGAATGAGCCCACTGTTACTTTAGTTAAAAGGGACAAGATGTGAAGGAAGCATTCAGAACACTTAATTTTTTTTTGTTCTTCTTGGGATGAGCCTCCCTTGAAGGTAGCCTCCCTGCTCTTCCCATTACAAAGTTTCCCCAGTTCTTGTCGCCCTTCCTGCTCTCGTGGCATCTCACAGCGAGTCCATTCAGAGCTTGTTCCTTTCATCCCTCAATGGGCACTTTATGAAACAGCAACAGCTGTCTAAAAATAGCCCAGAATGTATATTTACACATACGTCAAAAAAAAAAAGTTAAAGCCTACATCATAAATGCTCCAGTGCTAAAGCCAGGAGGATCAGAACGCATAGCATGAGGAAGCCTAGAACAACCAAAGAACAGAGATATCACTTGAAAAAGTTGCTGTCTCACTCTCAGAAAAATCCTGCCTTTAATTTCCAGAGAACTAGTGGGGGGTCTCTTCTGAGAGCTTTCTCAAATTACTTTTCTGATTTGGACTCAGGTTTCTCTTATCGGTATCCAATACTGATCGCCCTGTGCGAGCACACAGGCTGGGACTTCTCGGGGTGCCGTCCACATGACAATGTCGGCTGTCAGTGCCCCAGGGAAGAGCCTATTCTGTAGCGGCTCCCGCCGTATGGAATCAACTACCCTTGGAGCTCCGGTTGGCTCCCGATCTCTCCTCTTTCCGCCACGATCTGAAAACCTGGTTGTTTGTACAGGCCGGGCTGGACTGACCTCCTGGGTGGGGCGGGATTTTAAATTGGTTTTAATGAGTTTTATTCGGCTTGGCTTGTTAGGTTTAATTTCTTTTAAATTATTTATTGTTCTGTGTTTTTATCTGTGAGCTGCCCCGAGTCCTTTTGGAGAGGGGGCGGCATACAAGTCCAAGTAAAATAAAATAAATTGTTTTCTCTTCCTCTTGTCTCCCAAGGTTATTCTCACAACCCATTACGTCCTATTCCTTCTTCCATCAATTATTTACCTCAGAGTTTCTCAACTTCAGCCATTTTAAGCTGCGTGGACTTCAACTCCCAGAATTCCCCAGCCAACTGGGGGATTCTGGGAGTTGAATTCCATGTAGCTTAAAGTTGTGCTGATGTTGAAAAGCATTGCCTTACGTGATCTTGGTCATCGGGAACAAGAACTTGAATTACCGATACCAACTTTCTGGGCTATGCATGCAAGGGACACCAAGTCATTTGAATAATTAAATTGCAATTGAGGTTCTAGGGCACAATCAAGATCCTTCTGTTTTCCCTCAAGTCAGCCTGGCCACTTCAGATTTCTCTTCCACCTCCTTTGAACAACAGTTGAAGCCTGACTTCCTGATGTTTTAAAAGGCCCCTCAAATGCTTCTCTTGTTCTCAGGACTTTTACAAAGCCAGAATAAATATTCTTATCATCTGTAATGCCTGCCACTAATATAAATTACGATCGTGCTAGGGTTAGATAAAGCCGGTAAAGTAGATAGATTTATATGAGGTTTAGACCACAAGGCAATTTTTATTAGTGTCTGTACTGTGCTTAGATAAAAACACAGAGCAAATAAAAATGCTGTACTGTTTTAAACTATAATATAGTACAAGTCTTACATTAGAGACGTGGGCATTACATCATTGCGCATGTATTCAGGTGGTATTTTTTAAAAGGGGGGATGTAGAGAATTTAGTACAAAGAGAAAAAGGAGCCATTTTCATATTTCCCCCAAAGGAGAATATTTGTTGAAATGAGGGGTCCTTGGTGCTCTCTGACATTGTTGGTTTTCTTGCAGATGTTTCATTACCCAAACTAGGTAACATCATCAGGGCTAGGAGGGAGTGGGGTTTGCACTGATGATGTCATATAGTTTGGGTAATGAAACGTCTGCAAGAAAACAACGAAACTCAAAGAGCACCAAGGACCCCTCATTAGAATACATATGTCAGCCCCATTAGGAAGACCTGACCAAGAAATCACCCCCACAGGGACCCTAAAACTCTGTTTATTGAAATTGGATTTAATAACAGCATTTTGCAAGACTGATTGAGCTGTACTTCCCTACCACCCACCACCCACCAAAACAAAGTTGCTAGCAGATTTGCAAAATTGCAGAAAGTAGCAATACATTTGGCTGTAAGAAACCAGGGTCCGCTTAATTTTTTTTTTTTTTTAAAGATATTCACAGAGAAATCCCAACAGCTTGCAAATATCAGCCCCGAGCTGCTGGGCAGTACAGCTTGTCTTCTCTCTGAATATATTAGCACTGAAGACAATGGTTTTTTTTCCCCATTCTGATTTCTGTCCATCCCATTTTGTGCCGTTTTGTCAAAGGAAAGCAATAGGAACATCTGCCTTGAGAACATTATTTAACAAAGCCCTCGTTCACACAGCTCACAATAATTAATTTCCACGTTCACCGCCACACAACGTAATGACAAATTTGAAATGACCCTTAAGAAGTGAAGTCCTCTAAGCAATGGCAACGCCTGCCACCATAAGACAAACTCATTTATTATCCTAAATGTGACTAGTGCTCCCAAAAAGCTCAAGGAGTAATCAGTGTGTTAGCCTTGAGGCATTCCAGGTCTCTTCAATGATTGGTAGCAACTTCAGAGAAGATTGTTAGCTGTTAAGACAATTTGAACGCTCTCTCATCAGAGGTAGTGCATCTTTGGCTCCCAAGTGCTTGAGAGCATCTATTCTATGAATAGAATGAATGAGCTGGGAGGGACCCTGGAGGTTTTTTAGTCCAGCCCCCTGCTTAAGCAGAAGAACCTATACCATCTTGGACAAGTGACTGTCCAGTCTCTTCTTAAAAACCTCCAGTGATGGAAAACCCACAACTTCTGAAGGGAAGCTGTTCCACTGGTGAATTGTTCTGTTAGGAAATTTCTCCTTAGTTCCAGGTTGCGTCTCTCTTTGATCAGTTTCCAGCCATGGTTTCTTGTCCTGCCCTCTGGTGCTTTGGAGAATAAGTTGACCCCAACTCTCCTTTGTGGCAGCCCCTCAAATACTGAAACACTGCTATCATGTCACCCCTGGTCCTTCTCTTCCCTAGACTAGCCATATCTTTCTTGCAATCATGTTGTTCTGTAAGATAAAGAAGGAAATACAGCTAGTCCTTGACTCATGGCCACAATAGAGCCAAAAATTTCCATTGCTAAGCGAGACAGTTTTCAAGTGAGGTTTGCCCCGTTTTATGATTTTTCTTGCCAACTGAATCACTGTCGTTGTTCAGTGAGCAAGAGGGTTAAGTGAATCTAGTTTCCCCATTCACTTTGCTTGTCAGAGGGTCAAAAAAGGGGATCAGGTGACCCCAAGGTGACACTGTAACGGTCATAAATATGAGTTGCCGAGCATCTCAATTTGGATGTGATGACCAGGGTGGGATACAAAATAAGCACAGTTACAAAAAATAGGTGAAGCCCCTTTTATTCCTTCACTTTGCTTCCAAGCTCCAAATATCCTTGATTGGAGATAAAAAAAACTCCCACACAAGCAGTTACAAGAAGGGGGAAATGCCATTTAAATTATAAAGAGTAAAAAATAACACAAACCAGACAAGATAAGGGCTTGAAGACATCCACAGATATCAGAACACACACTGGGAAGGACACCAAACTCAGAGGGGAACAAGAAACTAGAGATATTTCCACACTTTGTTTCCAGCACTGGCCCATATGCATGTCCATCCTCTTATCCAGTTGTCACAGCTGCAGCCCATGAAGAGGATCAAGGCCCTCTCCTCCCCCATAGACCATGTCTCTCCCTTATCCTCTCCTCCCTGTGTGCCCTAGGATGGAGAGGGGATGGGCCTGGGTCTTCCTCTGACTGCCCAGCTGGCCTCTGCCCTTCCCCAGCCTCCTCCACAACCTCCGGAGCCACACTTCCACTCCCTGTCGGCTGTTCCTCCTCTCCCTCAGAGTCAGTTTCCACCAGGGGCATGACATTGGATCACATGACCTTGGGTATCCCATAATGGTCATAAGTGTGAAGAACGGTCATAAGTCATCTTTTTTCAGCGCCGCTGTAACTTCGGTCACTAAATTAACTATTGGAAGTTGAGGCCTCCTTGCATCTGTACTTTATCAAAATCTGAGAACTATGAAGTATCCGTCAGACTGCAGACATCACAATAGCCCCAAATTCTTTCGAATTCTGCTGCCAGAATTTATTCTCAGTTTATAATTTCTGCTTTTGAAAAGCCAGCAGGTGGACTTGTCAGAATCTATTGCTAAGCAAACTCCAGAGAGGAGATTTCTGGTTTATTTTGGCATCTCCTCCTGACAAGAAGGGCCAACTAAGAGCAGCCACAAAAATAAGCATCAGTGTGTTTGCTCATGTATAATGTACTTGCTTTGTGCAGGAAACGTCAGAAGCTCGTTCATAATTTGCCACCTAGGAAAAACTGCTAGAAGATGGTTTTTGCATGCTGTAAGTGAATTTTTCTGGTCCCGATTGTAGTTGAGGGTCAAGAACTACTTGTACCCCTAATTCTAAACAAATTCAGTGTGTTCAAGCAATATATTATGCCACAAAAAACAAGATTAAAGCTAAACAAGCTGACCAGGTTCTTTGAATGCAACAACTCGAACTTTAACTGAATTCTTAAGCATACTGTCACAATTGAGCTGAAGACAGCAACTTTGTGCCCCTCTCTTTTCGAGATTTAAATGTCTCAATTCCTCCGTCTTGCCTCACTGGGCCCCCTCCCAGATGAACACATACAATATTAATACATAACTACAATGGAATGAGCTTTATTTCTCTTCTGCTCAGATCCACAAATCCTATTTTAGAACTGACCTAATAAGGGCATATCTTAATTAGATAGCGAAGTACAGAAGCCTTGAGAAAGATGAAGAGAAGATTAAATTTTGGATCAAAGGCCTAGACAGTCCACAATTATGTTTCTACAAAAAGCCTACAATGTAAAGGCCTCAAGCAAGAAGGGTTTAAAAAAACACAATTGGGTTGAGAACAATTAACCATTAGAACAGCTTGCCTTCAGAAGTTGTGGGTGCTCCATCACTGGAGGTTTTTAAGAAGAGATGGGACAGCCACTTGTGTGAAATGCTATAGGGTCTCCTGCTTGAATAAGGGGCTGGACTAGAAGACCTCCAAAGTCCCTTCCAACTCTGTTATTCTGTTCTGTTCTGTTGTTCTGTTCTGTTATGTTCCATTCCATTCTGTTCAATTCCATTCTCTATTATTTCTGTTCTGTTCTATTCCATTCCATCTCATTCTTATTCCATTCTGCATTCTGCATTCTGCATTCTGCGTTCTGTTCTATGCTATGCCATGCCATGCCATGCCATGCCATGCCATGCCATTATTCTATTCTATATTTTATTCTATTCTGTTCTATTCTGTGCTATGCTATGCCATGCCATGCCATTATTCTATTCTATTCCAATATTCTATTCTATTCTATTCTATTCTATTCTATTCCATTCCATTCCATTCCATTCCATTCCCTATTCTATTCTATTCTATTCTATTCTATCCTATTCTATCCTATTCCATTCCATTCCATTCTTCTTCTCTTTGACATCCCTTTAGGTCCATGAAAAGGGATATCTGTCGGACACTAGAAGACAAAAGCATGTTTGTCTGGACACAACCCCAAAAATCCAAAACTGTCTCTCCCCTTGGAAAGAAGGCATCCCATAAACAGGACCCCTGTCTCAGCTTCCTGCATCTCCAGACTCAGTTCCATTGCTGACCCACCTGATCCTTGCATCACCTACCTGTAAGGATTAAGACTTTCAGCACAAGTTAGAAAGACTCTGGACAATCTTTGGGTCTTACCTCTGTCCATTTTTCATTGATTTCCAGAAACAAGACACAAAAAGGATCCGATTTCGAGGTCACATCTCTATCCAGAAGGTTTTGGCCGCACACCGACAGTTCCACTTTGCAGACACAATTTGGGGTTCCCACCGGCACAGACGGGGTGGGGCTGATTGTGTAGGCCATTGGGTTGGGCAAAAGCAGCTCTTGGCAGTCTGCAGGAGAGAAAGAGGCATGTTAGCAAAAAAAAAGGGGGGAGGGGAACAGTCCTGCTCGGGGACCCAAAAATATTGGTTAAAAATTCAAAAATGGTTACAGAAGATTACCAATGAGCAAGCAGAATTAGAACCAGAATTATTTTTATGGGGGATATTCAGAAAGAAATATGGGAGAAAGATAAAATATTTAATATTGCACATTTTAACTGCAGCCAGGATTGCCTATGCCCAATGTTGGAAACACATTTGTATACCACCAGAGGAATCGATCATTCAAAAAATAAAGAGCTGTGCGGAGATGGACAAATTAACTTTGAGTTTACAAGAGAAAGAGGAATCTGATTATTACAAGATGTGGGGGAAATGATATGATTGGATTGAGCAAAGGTAGATTGTTGAATAGATAAATAGATTGTAAATAAATAGGGATAAGCACTAGGTAAGTTCATGATTTATATCCGCACAAATTCTATATATCTGTAAACAATGCACAAAATATTAGTATAAGATGAATGTCACAAACTGTTGATGTTATAAGATTTATATTTTTTGTTGTTTGTCTTTTTAAAATTATAAAAGATTAAATAAAGTTTATTTTTAAAAAGGGGGTGGTGGAACGAAAGTAAAATAGGAAAAATAAGCCCATTTACTGTAGGTAGCCCTCAACTTACAATAGTTTGTTTAGTGACAACAGGACTGAGAAAAATGACTTACAACCATTTTTCAAACTTACAACTGTTGGGGCAGCCTCATGGTCATTTGATCAAGATTTAGACACTTGGTAACCCATGTTTTTGATGGTTGCAGTGTCCTGGGGTCATATGATCAGCCTCTGCAAAAAAAAATATGAAGATTCTCAGTCCTCCAGGTGATGGTTGTCCCATAACTAAACATTTTAGACTTTTAGCCATACACTTTGGGTTAGACTCCCTTGGAATGGTGTGGGAGTATGAACGGATTTCCAGAAAAATTGCAGACTACAGAAAATATTTGCACCACTCAGGTGACCGTGAGGACACAGATAAACCTCCAAGTGGTCTCAATGATTCTCAAAAAGGATGCAAATGACCAGCTGTCTGCAAGGAATATAAATCAGTCCGTTCTCCACCATCCAGCCAGACCTGAAGAAGCTTCTTGGACGAGAAGTGAAATATCTTCAAAGAAAAAACAGGAAGTCTTGAAAAAAGCACCTTTGGGACAACCATGACCTGGAAGACTGAGAATCTTCATAGACATTTAGCTGTCCAATTTGGGATGACCACCCTTTGAATGGTGCGGGAGTATGAACAGATTTCCTGTTATGTTGCTCTTTAACTTCTATTTCTCCCCTAAAATTTTATTCTTTGTTGAGAGGTATGGATATATTGTCGACCACTTTATGTTCATATTCATTTCTAGTGTCAACAAAGAAGACAACCGCAAGAGAATTTAGGAAAAACAGTGATCATCATCAATTATAGCAACTTCCACCCAGGACAGCTATCTCATTCTACCTAATGATGGTTCTTCAAGGAAGTATAGCAATAGCAATAGCACTTAGACTTATATACTACTTTATAGTGCTTTACAGGCTTCTCTAAGCAGTTTACAGAGTCAGCCTCTTGCCCCCAACAATCTGGGTCCTCATTTTTACGCACCTTGGAAGGATGGAAGGCTGAGTCAACCTTGAGCCAGTCAGAATCAGACTCCTGGCTATGGGCAGAATCAGACTGCAATATTGCATTCTAACAGGAAAGAAGGGAGGGAGGGAGGAATAGAAACAGCACTTAGACTTATATACCACTTTACAGTGATTTTACAGCCCTCTCTAAGTGGTTTTCAAAGTCAGCCTCTTGCCCCCAACAATCTGGGTCCTCATTTTTACCCACCTCTGAAGGATGGAAGGCTGAGTCAACCTTGAGCCTGGTGGGATTCGATCTGCCAAATTGCAGTAGGAGTAGCTTGCAGTACTGCACTCTAACCACTCTAGCCACCGAGGCATATATATGCTTCACATGAGATCATTAACCAATCTGGACATGTTACCAATCCAAAGAAGCTTTTCTGGAATTCAGGTAGCCCTCAACATACCACAACCGGAACAGGAATTTCCATTGCTAAGCAAAGTGAGGACTTTTATAACCTTTACAATGGTTGTTAAGCGAACTGCTGTAGTTGCTAAATAAACCATGCAAACCCCATTGATTCCCCCATTGGCGTTGCTTGTCAGAAACCGATTGGGAAGGTTGCAAAAAGTGATCCCGTTGACCCGGGAACACTGCAATTGTCGAAAATACATGACGGTTGCCAAGCACCCAAATTTTGACTGTGTGACCGTGGGAATGCTGTGACAGTGTGAGGACCAGTTGCAAGTCACTTTTTTCAGTCCTGCTGTAATTATGAACCATCACTAAACAAATGATTATAAGTCTGCTTGTACACCTCTGTCTCCAAACTGAAGATATCTGGATGAACTTTCTCAGAACTGCCAGGTCCTCCAGCCTAAAATCACAAACAGCTCTTTTATATAGAAGAACATAGAATCACAGACTTGGAAGGGACCTTGGAGGTCTTCCAGTCTAACCCCTTGCTCAAGCAGGAGACCATATACCACTTCAGACAAATGGCTGTCCAGTCTCTTCTCAAAAACTTCCAGTGATGAAGCACCCACAACTTCTGGAAGCAAGCCTGGTTGATTGTTGTTATTGTTGATATTCAACACATCAGCTTGGACTCCACATGGCTGAATTTTAAAAAACCAATATACATTTCTCTTTCATTCACAAACAGCCTGAGCGTCCATAAGAAGGCATCTTCACACAAGGTGTAGCTGCTGAGGGTTACAATCTTGATCCTATGAAAGCTGAACCATTTCATTCCACCTCTCTGCTTCTAGTCCTGCTACATCATCATCATCATTCTGCCCACTGAGCTGCGATAATAGCAGTAGCAACAGCACTTAGACTTATATACCGCTTCACAGTGCTTTTACAGCCCTCTCTAAGTGGTTTGCAGAGTCAGTCTCTTGCCCCCAACAGTTGGGGTCTTCATTTTACTGCCCTCGGAAGGATGGAAGGCTGAGTCAAGGATTGAATTTCTGGTAGTGAGCAGAGTTAGTCTGCAATACTGCATTCTTAACCACTATGCCACCACGGCTCTTAGATAGATATAGAGTTAGATGGATGGATGGATGGGTGGGTGGGTAGGTAGGTAGGTGGGTAGGTAGGTAGATAGATAGATAGATAGATAGATAGATAGATAGATAGATAGATATAGATAGATAGATAGATATAGATAGATGATAGCAATAGCACTTAGACATATATACTGCTTCCCAGAGCTTGCCAGCCCTCTCTAAGCGGTTTACAGAGCCAGCCTCTTGCCCCCAAGAATCTAGGTCCTCATTTTACCCACCTTGGAAGGATGGAAGGCTGAGTCAACCTTGAGCCAGTCAGGATCGAACTGCTGACTGTGGGCAGAGTTAGCCTGCAATACTGCATTCTAACCACTGGGAAAGAAGGAAGGAAGGAAAATAGCAATAGCACTTAGACTTATATACTGCTTCATAGCCCTCTCTAAGTGGTTTACAGAGTCATCTTCTTGCCCCCAACAATCTGGGTCCTCATTTTACCCACCTCGGAAAGACGGAAGGCTGAGTCAACCTTGAGCCTGGTGAGATTCGAACTGCCAAATTGCAGGTAGCTGGCAGTCAGCAGAAGTAGCTTGCAGTACTGCACTCTAACCATTGCACCACCAAAGCTAATAATTAACTGATAATCCAATAACCCAGAACCTCCTTGGCTAAGGATAGAGGTAAGAATACTTAAATATCAACATCCACGTTCTCCTTAGATATATGTTGCCAATACAGGTAATGGTCAATCACAATGTAGCCCAAATTTCTGTTGCTATGCAAGACAACTGGTAAGTGAGTTTTGGTCCCATTTTATGACCTTTCTTGCCACAGTGGTTAAGTGAATCACTGCAGCTGTGGAGTTAGTAACCTGGTTGTTAAGTGAATCTGATTTCCCCATTGACTTTACTTGTCAGAAGGTCACAAAAGGGGATCAAAGACTGATCACATAACCCCTGGACACTGCAACTGTCATAAATATGAGTCACTCGCCAAGCGTCTGCATTTTTTATCACGTGACCATGGGGATGCTGCAATGGTCATAAGTGTGAAAAGGTGAAAAAATAAGTCACTTTTTCAGCACCACTGAAACTTTGACCGCTAGAAGAATGGCTCCAAATTTGAGGATTACTTGTATTCAGAATTATTCCAGTCATCAAGAATGAAGGGTCTTTCCTATGCTAGGATAACCATCACACTACATTGGAAGGATAAAACTAGCTGTGATGCGAAGAGCTTGTCTTGAGAAAGGAACAGTGATGAAGATTTTTGAGCAAGGTGCTCATTATTTTGTAGAGCTGATTTGTTAATTGTTAAGATTGCAGCACTAGGAAGGTGTGATCTGAATGGATGGTGTGAGGCAATTATCTTGCCCTCTGTTGTGATGGTATTTTTGAGTGGCTTGCTGTAGAATTATTCACACAATCCTAGTCATTTTGGAACTTGCACTTCTATTGTGTTAGGAGAGAGCAAGTCCACTTCAGGTCACTTTTCTGTCATCTTCTAGGACCAAAGAATGGGACCTTTTCTGCCATGGCCCTCGCCCACTAGAACAGTGGCTCAGGCTGTTAAATGCCTGCATTTAAGTTCCAGCTGCCTACAATTACTGTAGGTTCGAATCCCACCAGGCTCAAGGTTGACTCAGCCTTCCATCCTCCCGGGGTAGGTAAACTGAGGAGCCAAGATTGTTGGGGGCAATAAGCTGACTTTGTAAAAAATGCCGCTTAGTAATAAGCAGGCATATCCAATGGAATGAAGGCTATTGCTGAGCACACTGGGTTGTGCTCCAAAAATTGTAAGCCACCCTGAGTCTTCGGAGAAGGGCGGCATATAAATGTAATTTTAAAAAAAACAGCACACACACACACCAAGATATGGTTGACCTCCACTCTTCTTGAGTTTTGGAAAACCTTAAGACCTGATTCTAATGGATAATGTATTGTGGGGGGGCTAGTTTATAGTTACTGTTAATGACTGTTTTCAGTTTGGGCTGTCTATTTCAGTTTATTGGTTGTAAATGTTTTAATGGCTTATTTAGATTTTATAAGTCTACTGAAGTGGAAAGTATTGGAGGAAAATCTGCAGGAAGGAATAACTGAATTTCCATCCCATTGGTGACTCTCCCTTCTCAAGCTAAGGTTTGTCCAGATATTTGTGAATATTTGAATTTCCATCCCACTGGTGACTCTCCCTTCTCAAGCTAAGGTTTGGTTTGCCTCCTCCAGCAGAACTCTTGAGTAATTCCGCCTACAAACACTTTAAGGTGGGTTTGCAAAGATGGGTCAAACGGGCAGGAATGTGTTCAGCAACCCTCCAGAGGCAAGATCTCCTAAACAGGAAACCATTTGTTTTTATAATCCAGCAACAAGGAAATACAAGATTATCAGTGTGATGGGTTGCAAATCAACAATTAAAAGACTAAATTTAAAACAGGCCTGAGCTGCTGTCTTATAATGGCTAAAAGTGACTGCTAAATGTCAAACCATGACTTCAGCTAGCTTTAGTTGCTTTGCCCAACTTCCTTCTGAAGCCTAACCACAAATACAATACAGAAACTATTCTTCTGTACCAAACCTGCTTCTATTGTTTGCTAAATATTTCCTGTTACACTTTAAACACTGACTCTGTTCAGGAGTTCCAGGCTAAAACATTTATTAATATACACACTGCTTCATTTCATCCACAGTCTGGTATTCAGCCGGTTCTGACCGGTTCTACAGAACTGGAAGCGGAGATTTTGAGTAATTCAGAGGACTGGCAAATCCCGCCTCTGACTGGCCCCACCAACCCCATCTATTCTCTTCCTCCCATTGAGTCCCAGCTGATCGGCTGGGTCTTCTTTGGTTGCCCTGCACAGGAGAAAGGGACTGGAAAGCAGATCAGTGGGGTGGGGAGGGAATGGGGATTTTGCAGTATCCTTCCCCTTTAGCCGACTTTCATGGCTAAAGTGAGACTAAAACTCACAATCTCCTAGTGTTTAGCCCAAAGTCACCTAGCCAGCTTTCATACCTAAGGTGGGACTAAAACTCGCTATCTCCTAGTGATTGTCCCCAACTCAATCCAGCTGGCTTTCATGCCTAAGGCCGTTCTGACCCACGCCCTTTTCCAACAAGTCAAACACAATCCAAAAGGAACAGAAACCTTGTAATGCTTTTGCAAAATAATTAGCTGTGATAAGCACAAGCCTTGCCAAACTGTGCGAGACTTGCCAAAAAGATAACAAACAAGAAATAATTTGCAATACATGAAAGTTCAAATACAAACTCAGGATACTAGAATGTCCATGAGGCTGGAGTTTCAAAATGTCTTTGCCTTCTGCAAAGTACGTTCCTTTCACAGCTGGCTTTTATCTTCTTGAAGGAGGGGCCATTACCTTGCAGCCTTACTCCCGAGTCGCCCATGCTGCTGCAGTTGCTTTTTCGTACAAGAAGCCCTGAGCGCACGCGCACTTGGCACAGGCTCCTCAGGAACCTCCTCATAGCTGCTGCCAGCCCCCACAATCTCTGAAGGCAGCAGTCCACTCCCTGATGGTCCTGGCCCCTCATCTGAGTCCTCGCTCTCCTCAGCCGTCCGCACCTGCTGCCGGCTAACCACAACAAAGGCAGGACTTGAACTCATGGCCTCTTGTTTTCTAGTCTGGCATCTTCATCACTAGATCAAACTGGTATAATATCCTGTTCTAATAAATCATCATCTCTGGATGCACCAGCACCACACGTTGAATCCTAAACTGGCTGACTTCATTTTGCACTGTGTGATTTGTGTATCACGTGAACCCACATTACCAGGGAGAGCAAAATTGCATTGAATTCTGTCAAGCCCACACCTCGCATCTTGAGGCTATTTCCCTTATCCAAACCATTTTGCAAGATCCATTACTTATACATGCTGGGGAGGAAGGGGGTGACCAGGAAGTGCAAAGTTTCGTTGCAACCTGAACATAGGTAGCTATTTTGGGTCTGCTAGATGCTAATCTGGACTTTTGCAAGCCAACGCCAATTTTTTCCATCCGGAAGAGCATCTTGGTTTCATTAACAAGCAAACACTAACTGGAGAGTTAGTTACATAAGGGAAAAAGTGTTGATGTCACCAACCACACACTTAATCCTTATCCACTACCCCTCCAGGAAGACAAACCTCCCCAGGCTCATTAAAGACTAAAATTCCAGACGGGTATGAACTGACTTCTACCTAGCTTTTTTTTTTTAATAAATTACACTTCCCATGCAACTAAACCTTAAAATAAGCAGGCTTTATTCTATTTATATCACCTTGTTTCTTTTTCCACACCAAAGACAAATTCAGAAACAGCTGCGTTGGCACAAGCTCTCATCTTTCCGAAAAGCAGGAAAGAGTGGTTTAAGTTTGCAAGCAAATCTGTGTGCACGTCTGTATGGAGGTTGCGTGTGTGTTTGAGCAACTTCCACCCAGTTGCAAGATTTGGGTATGGTTAGTCCAGAGAAAAGAAGGACTACGGGTGACATGATAGCAGTGCTCCAGTTTTGAGGAGCTTCCACAAAGAAGAGGAGATTGAATTATTTTCCAGAGCACCAGAGGGCAGGACAAGAAACAATGGATGGAAATTAATCAAGAAGAGAAGCAACCTGGAATTAAGGAGAAACTTCTTAAAGGTGAGAGCACAATTTTTTTAAAATTACATTTATATGCCTCCCTTCTCCGAAGACTCAGGGCTTACAATTTTGGGATACAACCCAGTGTGCTCAGCAATAGCCTTCCTTCCATTGTATATGCCTGCTTATTACTAAGCAGCATTTTTACAAGGTCAGCTAATTGCCCCCAACAATCTTGGGTCCTCCATTTACCTACCCCGAGAGGATGGAAGGCTGAGTCAACCTTGAGCCTGGTGGGATTCGAGCCTACAGTAATTGTAGACAGCTGGATCTTAAGTGCAGGCATTTTTCAGCCTGAGCCACCAAGGCTCTTAGCCTTCAGAAGGTGTGGGTGCTCCAACACTGGAGGCTTTTAAGAAGAGACTGGACAGCCACTTGCCTGAAATAGTGTAGTTTCCTGCTTGACCAGGGTGTCAGAATAGAAGACCTCCAAGGTCCCTTCCAGTTCTATTCTGACAACCTCAATTACCTGCCTCTCAGATGTACTGACCGGCAATGCCCATCACCCCGCAACTAACAAGCCTCTGGCATGTATTAATACTTGGCAGCTGCATTTTTACACTAAACTGCCTTCGTTTTAATCTGAGTTTTCTTTTACAGATAGTCCTTGAGTTACAACTGCAATCGACCCTGGCAATTACAGTCATAAGTTGTGATGATCATAAAGGGGTCACAACATCATGCAGCCTGATTTTATAATTTTTTTTTGCAGGGGCCTTTAAATGAACCTGGCAGTCATTAAGCAAACCCCTTGTTTGCTGTGGGCCAGTTTACAGAAGTCTGGCCTGTAAGTCAAGGACTACCTGTATTCTGTTTCCTTGACATACTCCTGGAAAACCATTTTGCTCATCAAAGGGGCCCGCAGAAATAATGATAAAACAGTGTTTTTTTCCAGGGCCTGAGTCATCCAGCAATTACTTGTTCCACACCCCCAGCAACTTCTACTCATAAGGTACCTTCTCCCCACCTGGGTGCGGTCCAACAACCGCAATCTGAATGAACAAGTCCACATTCACAACAGTTCCACATGAATTGTGTTAATCACAGCAGCTCTAGCTGACTCCCACGTTCCAGTAATAAAGGTAGGGTACAAATACACAAACAAACAAACTTTGTTGGCCACCCCAGCAGAGGCTCCATGTGCCCAAACATCGAGAGATGCATCAACTTACTTCTAGTTATTTGAGGGGAGGTCATATCTAGTTCGACATCCAGAAAACTGTTTTGGTAGCAGCTTAATTGATTTGTGTTTTTGCAGCAAAAACAAGAAGGAATTATGCTTATTCCTTCGCCAAAGAGTTGGGGTGAGAAATCCAGAAAGACTAGCAAAGCTTCTTATGCCGGCTTCTTGCTCCTATGGCAAGGAGAAATTATGGTCTGTGGTTGGGACAATCGAGTTACTGATCCCCAGGGATCATCAGTTAAACTTTAGTCCTGTTGAGCTGGCAAAAAGGATCAGAGTTGCACACTTCAAACAGAGAGTCACTCTCTTGCTGGATATCCTACACTAGGAAGAAGGAGTCTGGGAGGTAGATTCCATCTGCCTTTTTCTTTTTCTGGATTGTTAGGAAAAACAAAAGGGAAATCTGTGTTGATCCAATTGAGGTTGGGGCCTTGGCAAACCGACTGAAGACCCCTGAACTATTCCCAATTTTTTTCCTCTTTGTTTTACTCTCTCCCAGGTGGTAAAAAGGAAGAGAAAGGAAGGGAAGGGAGAGGAAAAGGGAAGGGAAGGCAAAAGGGAAGGGGAAGAGAAGAGAAGAGAAGAGAAGAGAAGAGAAGAGAAGAGAAGAGAAGAGAAGAGAAGAGAAGAGAAGAGAATTCTGGGAGTTGAAGTCCACATGTCATAAAGGAGCCATAATTGCCCACCCCTGGAGGATCTCATCAGCTCCATTCACCTGCAGCCTTCTTGGTCTCCTGCTTCCTCCCAGCCATTTCCCCTTTTCATTCACACTTTTTGTTTTGCAAATTCTAGCCTGACTCAGTCTGCATAACCAAAGCACCCACGTGCAGCCCTCTTGACTCTTCCTCTTCTGCCTTCGTCCCAAACAGTTCTACAATTCCCCATTTCCACCAGGTTTTACTGGCTTTCATTTCCTGCAACAGCGTGGGCAGGACGACATTCGTATGCACAACGATTTCCCCTCTTTTTCAGAAATCAAAACGTTGCAATTACCACAATGCTGCCCGCCCCCTTTTCTGCCGGCTTTTGCAAAAATTCTCTATTTCCCATCTTTCGTCAATACTCTTATTTTGCCACCATCGATGACAAAATTTGATGACTCAGTTTCCTCTGTCAAACACAACTCCCTGAGTTCTTGATATATTCATTTTCTCCTCCTTATTCAACAACTCTCTGTTTCAACAGTACAGGTAGTTTCTCGACCTATGACCACAATTGAGCCCAAAATTTATGTTGCTAGGCGAGACATTTGTTAAGCGAAATTCTGCCTTATTTTATTACCCTTCTTGCCAAGTTGTTAAGTGAATCATTGCCGATGATTCTTGTTCTGTTCTTTTCCCTACCTTTCTTCACTTCTCTCTCATCCTCCCCTTTCACTGCTTTTATTTACGTTTGTACTTTGCATTTTATAATATTTTATAACCTAATTTTAAAAAAATGTTTGGGGAAAAAAACCTAAATGAAAGGTTGTAAATAGAGGACGATCTTCTGCAATTCAGCAGACAAATTTCAGAGCTGCATCAGGTTCCTGAATTGTCTTTCCATCTGTTGTTCATTTAAGGCTGTAGCTCAAAATTTGCAGTGGGATAATTGGCTTCAATCCCACTCCATTTTTTTTTTTGCATCTAGTTCAGCCTTCCTCAATCTCAACCTTCTAGCTAAATTGGAATTTCACACCCATACAGTCCAGCCAGCATATTCATTAATGCAAATTAAATGTAATGTATTTAAAGGACACCAGTAGGAGAAGGCTGATTTAGCTCCATCATCCTTTAAAGTGGCCTTAGGGTTCTCATAAAAATCAGAGCAACCTACAAAGCTTTAAATCTGCCTACATCCTAAGAATCATGCTCTTTCACGTAAGCTGCTCCTCCTTCAGAAGGCCAGTCTGCGTCTTAACAGAATAACAGAGTTGTAAGGAGTTTAGGGGTCATCTAGTCCACCACCCTGCTCAAGCAGGAGACCCTATACCATTCCAGACAAGTAACGGTCTAGTCTCTTTCTTAAAAGCTTCCAGTGGTGGAGCACCCACAATTTATGAGGACAAGCCATTTCACTGGTTTGTTGTTCTCACCATTAAGAAATTTACATTTTTATTATAAACAGGGAACTTATTTCCATATGTGGTGGACATGCCCTCAAGCTAAAAATTATTGGTTTAAAATTAGGAAAATGGCTGGAGGAAATTACAAAACAGAAGATTGAATTGAGACCAGAGACATTCCTATTGGGTACATTAAGAGATAAAATAAGCAAGAAACTCCAATATATTATATTAGATATAATAACCGCAGCAAGAATTGCCTTTGCCCAGAACTGGAAAAGTGACAGCATTCCCTCCGATATTATGATGATAAAAAAGGGTTTCAGAGTGTACAGAAATGGATAGGCTTTCAATGGAAATGAAGGAGAGAGAAGAGACGGAGTACTATGAAATTTGGAATTTATGGTATAATTGGCTGCAAGGTAGACACAAAATAAAGAGATGAAATGAAAGGTGTGATGAAAAATTTGGTATGAATAGGCATAACTATGTATACTTATGTATAAATATGTAAATAACTACTTAAATATATGAAAATATGACATAAATCAAATGTAAAATAATTGTAATAATATTTAGTAATATTCTATATACATAAGAATATGTCAAACTCAGTGAACACTACTACAGATATGCTGCAATGAATGGAAATATGTTTTTAAATTGTGTTTTTAATTGTAAAATTTGTTTAGTAAAGTTTTTTTAAAGAAATTTACATTTTTTGTAAGATTTGTAACGGTAAGATTTACAATTACAAATCTTACGAAAAATGTAAGAGTGGATTGGGGGGAACTGTAAGATTTACAATCCAATTTTGAGTTGAGATGGGTAAGCAAGGTGGCATAGAGCCAAATGAATCAATGCAATTTTATGCTCAGGACCCTGTTAATATTCAGGAGGGTTTAAAAAGCAGCATTGTACACAGGCAGTCCTCAACTCTGGACTGTTTGAACAGCACTGGGAAAAGTGACTCATGACCATTTTCCACACATGACCATTGCAGCACCTCCATAGTGACGTGATCAAAATTCAGGCGCTTGGCAACTGACTCACATTTATGACGAGTCCAGTATCCTGAGGTCACGAGAGACCCATTTTGCGAATTTCTCACAAGCAAAGTCAACTCACAAGCCAGAGTCACTTAATGTTACTAACTTAACAACTACAGGTAATCCTCAATTTATGACAATTGAGCCCAAAGTTTGTGTTGCTAAGGGAAACATTTGTTCAGTGAGTTTGGCCCCCATTTTATGACCTTTCTTGGCACAGTTGTTAAGTGGATCATTGCCGTTAAGTGGGTAACACAGTTGTTAAGTGGATCAGGCTTCCTCGTGGGTTTGGCTTGTCAGACAGTCGCAGAAGAGGACCACGTGACTCCAAGGAGACAATGCAACTGCCATAGAGACCCCTGAAAAATAAACCCTTTCAGATCAAAAAGATGGGCTAATCAGGGGTCCTTGGTGCTCTCTGAGCTTGGTGGTTTTCTTGCAGACGTTTCATGACCCAAACTAGGTAACATCATCAGTGCTAGAAGGGAGTGGGGTTTGCAAGGAGGAGGAGGAAGAGAATTATGGAGTCCTTGGTGCTCTCTGAACTTGATGGTTTTCTTGCAGATGTTTCATTATAGCAATAACAATAGTACTTAGACTTGTATGCTGCTTCGCAGTGTTTTCCAGCCTCTCTAAGCAGTTTACAGAGTCAGCCTCTGGCCCCCAACAATCTGGGTCCTCTTTTTACCCACCTCAGAAGGATGGAAAGCTGAGTCAACCTTGAGCCGGTCAGGATCGAACTGCTGGCAGTGGGCAGAGTTTAGCCTGCAATACTGCATTCTAACCACTGGGAGGGAGGGAGGGAGGGAGGAATAGCAATAGCACTTAGACTTATATACTGCTCTACAGTGCTTTGCAGCCCTGTCTAAGCGGTTTACAGAGTCAGTCTCTTGCCCCCAACAATCTGGCTCCCCATTTTACCCACTTCGGAAGGATGGAAGGCTGAGTCAACCTTGAGCAATCAGGATCAAACTTCTGACAGTGGGCAGAATTAGTCTGCAATACGGCATTTTAACTACTGCGCCACCACGGGTTCCTTCCTTCCTCCTCCCCATTTCCCTTCCTTCTCATTTTCCTTCCTTCCTTCCTTCCTTCCTTCCTTCCTTCCTTCCTTCCTTCCTTCCTTCCTTCCTTCCTTCCACAAGCAATAGCGGTTACTTATATACCACTTCACGGTGCTTTACAACCTTCTCTAAGTGTTTTACAGAGTCAGCCTCTTGCCCCCAACAGTCTGGGTCCTCATTTTACCCACCTCGGAAGGACGGAAGGCTGAGTCAACCTTATCCAAACAAGGTAACATTACCAGTGCTAGGAGGGAGTTGGGGAGGGCAGAGGGGTGGGCTATTTATTTATTATTTATTTATTAATGGGACTTATATGCCGCCCCATCTCCGAAGACTCGGGGCGGCTTACAATAAAAACAAACACAATAAATATTTTAAAAAGAATTAAATTAATGGTCCCAATTAATACAAAACTTAAAAACCACTAAAATCTAAAACACCCCACCCATGGGTCACAGCCTGGATTGGTCAAATAACCAGGTCTTCAGGTCATGGCGGAAGGTGCGGAGGTCAGGGGCCAAGCGGAGCCCCAGGGGAAGTTGGTTCCAGAGTTCAGGGACCGCGACAGAGTAGGCACATCGTCGGGGGACCGCCAGCCGGCATTGCCTGGCTGATAGGACCCCAAGGAGTCCCTGTCTGTGACTTTGTACAGGGCGGTTAGTATTCGATGTAGTATCCTTCTTCAAGAGGCTACTGGTTTACAAACTCTCTGGGGAGGACGGTGGGTGCCTTTAAAAGATGCTGCAAGGATTCTCTTTTCCAACCCTGAATTTTCCCATGGCAGCCTGGTGGGGGGTCTGCCAGCTTGCACCTGGTTTTAATAACAGATTTGCCGCTCGGCTGTTCCTCTCTGTATTAGTCACACATGTAGCAGGGCTCACCAACAGCCTGGCCCTCCCCTTGGTTCTGCCAGGATGAAGATACTGGGGTGTGTGGCATGCTTCTTCTTCATGAACAGAACAGTTAGAGGGATGTTGCCCAGCTGGCAGGGACACCCAAAAGGGTCGCAAGACTGACTGGCAAGAAAGGAGAAAGAGGTTGGAAGATGTTCTTCACCAGGCTAGCTTCACGCAGCTCGGTGTCCTGAATCCAAAGTCAAAAAATATCCCCTAAATCAGAGGTGGTATTCAGCAGGTTCTGACCAGTTTTGGAGAACCAATAGCGGACATTTTGAGTAGTTCGGAGAACACCTCTGACTGGCCCCGCCAACCCTATCTCTTCTCGGCCTCCTGAGTCCCAGCTGATCGGCTGGGTCTCCTTTGATTGGCCTGCACAGGAGAACGGAGCTGGAAAGCAGGTTAGTGGGGTGGGGAGGGAAGGGGGATTTTGCAGTATCCTTCCCTGGGAACCTGTAGTAAAATTTTTTGAATTGCCCTAAATAATAAGATGAACAACTACATAACTTTGCTGAATGATTAACTAAGTAAGTTTTCAAGATGTTCTCCACCATGCTAGCTCCAGGCAGGTCTATATCCTGAGTCTAAAGATTTTGTTTTAAAGTCCTATTTATTATTTAGGGGAGGGTTGTCTGGGGGCATCGGCAGGGGTGTGTCCTTGCACCCAAAGCCCATCCCTTAAGTACATCATGCCTTGTGATGTGGTCCCCTAATCATCTTCATTGCTCTTCTCTGCACACTTTCCAGCATCACAACATCTTTGTTTTATATTGTGGTGACCAGAACTGGGTGCAGAATTCCGAGTGTGGTCTCACCAATGTGATATATATTGCGATATATTGGTGTTGGTGGGGTTCTTGCTTTGTGGATTGGGCTTCCAGTGCAGAACCCCTCTTTTGACATGTTCATTGATACAAATATCCACCATAGAGGGTCTTCCAAGCGTGCACCAACCCTCAGAAGATTTTTTAAAAAGATTTTAAGCCCTTATTCTTAACACTGGTACACCACAGGATCGCGTGTTGAGTCCCTTACTCTATACTCTTTATGTGCATGAATGTGTTCCCACTCACGCCAGTAATACTATGGCTAAATTTGCAGATGATGCAACAGTGGTGGGACTCATCTCCAGGGGTGGGGATGAGTCTGCCTACCGAGATGAGGTGGACCAGTTGCTTTCATGGTGTGGAGACAATAACTTGGTCCTCAACACCAATAAGACCAAGGAGCTCATAGTAGACTATATAGAAGAAACAGATCAGATGTCCAGCCCTTGCTTATCAATGGAGACCAAGTGGAGCAAGTGGCCGGTTTTAAGTTTCTGGGTGTTACCCTAAAAGAGGACCTGACCTGGGGTGCTCACATTGCAGCCCTGGTCAAAAGGGCCCAGCAGAGATTATACTACCTGAGGCTTCTCAGAAAACAACAACTGAATGAAAAACTGCTGGTGACCTTCTACCGCTGCACCATAGAGAGTATCTTAACTTACTGCACCTGTGTAGGGTTTGCCAATTGCACAGTGGCAGATAAGACAGCACTCCAGAGGGTTAATGTCGTTGCCCAGAGGATCATTGGTTGCCCTCTCCCCTCCTTGGAAGAGCTTTATAGCTCCTGCTGCCTTAAGAAAGTTCAACATATTTCCAAAGATCCATCTCATCCTGAGCACCCTTGCAGACAACACAGACTCATCCCCAACAGCCTACGACTGACTTCAACAGGGAAGGGACACAGGGCAGAAATCATCCTGCAGCCAAGAAGGCTCCACAGCCATTTGCACTGCTCAAGTGACACAGATAAAACCTCCAAGTGGCCTCAATGACTCCCTAAAAGGATGCAAATGACCAGCTGTCTGCAAGGAGCATAAATCCTTCCACTCCCCACCGTCCAGTCAGAGCTGAAGAAGTTTCTTGGATGAGAAGCGAAACATTTTCAAAGAAGAAACAAGAAAGTCCAATTGCCTCTCAAAAAAAGCACCATTGGGGCAGGGAAGAGCATCTGGGTGAATCATCTATGCAAACAAGATTTGGTCCAGTACAAGATTTTGCCTTCCTGTCTGCAACACTAAACATGTGCTGGACACTGGATATGTTCCAATTTTATAAGGCTTCTGTTCTTCTATTCCCCCCAGAGGCTGATGGAAGTTGTAGCCAGCACATCCGTGAAATTCAATTAGTGACAAGCACCATTAGGATAATACATTTCAAATGTCCAGATGCAGTTGTCCAAACCACACCCTCTTCCAGGAGGTTGCACAACAACTCCCCTCATCTCCACCTTGGAGGAAAAGTTGTGGCCCAACCCAGCTGAAGGGGTGCCAGATCCGAGGAAAGCAGCAGACTTTTAAGCAACAAGATGGAATGAAACCGTCCTGAACAGAGGCGAGATAAAATTAAATCAAATAATAATTAAAATGAGCAAGCTAATGCTTCTTCAACTGCAATGTATTTATATCATCAGCTCTTGTTTAAAATCCAAAGCCTGAAAAATGTTTGCTAGCCAGAGCAAACAGTGTTGAGTGCGATAATGAAACTCAGCAAAAATTATTTTAAGATTTAAGGACTGACCGCTTTTCTGCACCCAGCAGCTGCCAAATGTGTTAAGCCAGCTGCTTGGGATCGATTGACAAGAGTCCAAAAAGGAGATGCAGAAGAAAACAACCCCAAACGCCTCCTTTTCCCCTAGCCCAAGACTCACAGACACCCAACCCAAACCACAAAGAGAGATCTTGTATTGTGCCTAAGGCTAGTTTTGCAGATTTCAGAATAACACAGTTGGAAGGGACCAATTGAAAAATAACTTTGCAGAGTTCAAGACCAGCACGGAGAAGGTGTGGAAACAACATCCTTGATCAAGCAATCACCAACTACTCACCGTCAATCTCAATGGACCTTTGCAAGCTAAAGATGGAGCACATTTCAGAGCGTGGAGTGGTGGAGTGATATTCCTGGTAGCAGAAGGAGGATTTAGAGTCAGGTTAGTTATCCCTGAGGAAAGTACCACGGAGGTTCCTTTCTCAGCGTTGCAACTCTCTTAGTAAAGAGCTGTGGAAAACAGACAAGCGACTCGGGAGTGAGGTGTGGAGAGGTCAAAAAATAGAAGAAAGGCCTCGGGACGATTTTAAAGATGTAATTAAGGAAAAGTAAACTTTGCTCAGTGGAAACGCTGAGTAGCAGAGCAATAGCAGGTAATCAGCACTTGCAGACAACAACACTGAGTTTTCAACTTTACTAATAACACCCTGCATGGGTAAGTACAGATTTGTGATTTTGTTTTTAGAAGCCGTTGTCCAAATGGGCTTCAGCATCAGCCTAGCAAGAAGGGGAGTTTGAAATTGGGGTGTCTCTAGTTTGCCCAGGCCTACTATGACATGTGGGGGGGGAGGGACAGATCAGCCGACTAAAAGCCACGCCACCCCACTACCAGAAAAGAGAGCCTTTGTGCAGCCGATCACTGAGAAATGGTTGGGGAAGAAAGAGCCAAGCCAGTCCACAAGGCTCTGGTCACACAGGGTTAATTGGTTTATTTGTAAAAGAAGTCCCTACTGATTTTACCTGGCCATTTGTAGGCGTGACACTCATCTCTGTTTCAAGGCCATTCAGACAGCCCTCTGCGAAGACTTTTCCACCGTCATGTGGTCAGCATGACGTCACAGAATGCCGTTTCCTCCCCACTGAAGTGGTACCTATTTATCTACTCGCATTTGCATGCTTTTGAACTGCTAGGTTGGCAGGAGCTTATTTCTTTCTATCCCTCCTTATTTTTTTACAAATAACTCAAGGTGGCGAAGTATTCAGCACACCTTCCCCCTCCTCTTTTTCCCCACAATAACAGCCATGTAAGGTGGGCTGGGCTGAGAGGCAGCAAAGTCACCCAGCTGGCTGGTTAAGGCGAGACTTGAACTCACCGTCTGTGGCTTTCTAGCCTGGTGCCAACAGGTGGCTCCCAGTTCTTCATGTTCTTCCTTCTCTCCATTTTTTTTTATTACATGCTCTGCAGATAGCACCAGTTCCAAGAAGCTCAGTGGGGCCGAATAATTTCATCCCCCTGTTTAAAGTTACTGAGAGGCAGGAGATACCTGGGGAAAGACAGGTGTGGGCACCTGGAACTTTGGGCTATATAAATGAGCCCAAGCAGCCAATTTGAAGCTGCAGAGTCTTCCTGGATAAGTAAGCAAGGACAATTTCCTTCCTTCCTTCCTTCCTTCCTTCCTTCCTTCCTTCCTTCCTTCCTTCTTTCCTTTCTGCACTCCTTCTCCTCTTTCCTTCCACCCTTCCACCCTCGCTCCCCTTTCTTTCCTACCCTTTTTACTTCCTTTCTTCCCTTCTTTCCTCTCTCCCTCCCTCCTTCCTTCCTACTCTCCTTCTCCTCTTCCCTTCCTCCCTTGCTTCCCTTTTTCCCTACTTTTTTCTTCCTTTCTTCCCTTCCTCTCTTCTTTCCCTCCTTCTTTCCTCCCGCCCGCTTCTCTCTCTCTCTCTCTTCCCTCCCTCTCTCCCTCCCTTCTTCCTCTGTGGAAACTGGAGGGGTTTAAGATAGATTGCCTGAAAGCCCCACTGAATCTTTTTTTTTTTTTCAGTTTAAGTTTAAACCCCTGGTCACGGTTGGCCTATTTAACTTTTTGACATCCCCTGCGAATTCTGTGGTTTTGTTCTGACCCAGACTTTGTCCAAATTAAGGAAACACAAACTGAGTGCAAAATCAAACCTATTTTAATGCAGCGCTGGGAATTTCTTGCATTCCCAGCCAAAACTGATTAGAAACAATTCTCCGAGATAAGCTCACACCTTTCAGGGTTGTAGAAGCTAAAGAGCACATCACCCAGGGCTGACTTTTATCCCTTATGGGAGGGGCAATCACCTCCCAGCCTTACTCCCAAGTTGCCCCTTCTGCTTCAGCTGCTCTCTCCTTATAGCAGCCCTGCGCACACATGCACTGGGAATAGACTCCCCGGGGTGTCTCGCTGCTGCCAGACTCTGAAGGCTCCGAAGGCAGCACCCCACTCCCAGCTGGTCCTGGCCCCATCCCTGCATTGGATGCAGGACCCTTATCCATGTCCTTGCCAGACTCCCTGACTTGTCCCCTTTCTTCCTCACTGTCCGATACCCCTGCCATCTGCAGTGGCTGCCGGCGAACCACAACAGGCTTAAGCCTCCCATTTTGTCCTTGAAGCTTCCCCTCAATCTCTCAAACAACATATTCAGAATTCAAAATGTTGCCCCTACCTACCCAAAAACTCTTGCGGCTCCACATAGCGGGAACACAGCCAGATTTCAAAAAGGGCCCCCTCCTGCACCTTTAACCGAACTAAATAATCCACAACACCCGTGTTTTAGAAACTTGAAGAAGTAGGGATTCAACTCCCAGAATTCAGCTTATCGATGGATGGGCTTCAGTTTCCCCCAAAGCCCTTAAAACAGGTCTCCAAACTTGGCACCTTTAACACTTGTGGACTTTGGAGTTGCCAGGTTTGGGGACCCCTGCCTTAAAACATCTTTTCTCAACACTTCTGAGAATCCCACAAAGAGCTGCCTTTCGGCTGCCTTGTGTTCAGGTTCTTGTTACTTTCTTGCAATCCTGGTTTTTATTTGTTTCATGCTTTGTAACAGTAGCTGGATTGTTTTTAATTGTAGGTTGGTGGTAAGCAGTTGCTTAGTGATACTGCTGAAGTTTGTTATGCAATTCACAGGCAAAAGGTTTGCACCTCTGCCTTTAACCACAAATATTGCCTTTTGGGTGGTTGTGCTCTCCCAAGATCATAAAACTGGTGTTTAGCTTCTTCACTTTACAACTGTCAAAACTTATGACCGTAATTACCATGCTCAATTTTGGTTATACGTCAAGGATTACCCATAATTCTTTTTAAATGTACAAAACTGTTCTCATACTGCTGAAATGATAAGAAGGTTATGCAATACAGTTTGCCAGGTGGATTAAAGGGGCAGTTTTAAATTTGGGGCAGTTTTTCTGTGGATCTTTTTGCTGGTTTCATGGATTGTGTGAACTCAGGAGTCAGACTGATGGACTCAAAAATATAGCATGCGGTGTGAATGAGCCACAAACAGACTTGTCAGAGAAGGTAGGTTAAATTTGAATTAAACATGAGTATGAATGAAAAGGAAAGAAAATGTGCAAAGCTGCTTTTCCAAGAATTTGTCAGCCCAATCTGGCACCCTCCAGGCAGGATCGGCAACAAGTCCCATCATCCTGTCAGACTGGATCCAAAGATAATCTTTACAAACACTGTTACTTTATCCTAAAATAAATGGCCAAATCTTAGGAAAATAGCAATAAGCTGAGTGCTTCTTTAGTTTGTTTATTTCGCTGTAACATATTGTTTTAAATCACATGTGTAAATATTATTTTGGATGAAGTTCTCTTTATAGGCAAAACCTCTTGTACCACAAGGTGGTCATAAACCTTTTTATTATCTTTTTCATCTGCTGTTCCTCCTCTTTTATGCATCTTGGAACCTATTCTCCTTTCCCTTTTGTTTTTCTTAATTTGCCTGCATCACAGAACTGATAACCAAATCCCTTTTTAGATTATCAATTCACCTGGAAATGAAATGAACTTTCTTTTGGCTTTGTAACCTAACATCCCAAACACGTCGGGGCTGCATTGTCTTCAAATTGTAACACAGAGGTACTGCAATGTTTCCCAAACTTGGCAACTTTAAGACATGTGGATTTTTAACTCCCAGAATTCCCCATGGCTGGCTGGGGAATTCTGGGAGTTGAAGTCCACATATCTTAAAGTCACCAAGTTTGAGAAACATTGCTAGAGGATCCTTCCTTCCTTCCTTTCCTGCCTGCTTTCCTTCCCTTCCTGCCTTCCCTTCCTGCCTGCCTTCCTTCCTTTCTTTCCTTCCTTCCCTTCCTTCCTTCCCTTCCTGCCTGCCTGCCTGCCTTCCTTCCTTCCCTCCCTCCCTCCCTCCCTCCTTCCTTCCTTCCTTCCTTTCTGTTAAAAACACAAAACAATTCTGGCAGTTGTGTTATTGTCACAACCCTGACAATCAGAAGAAACCATATACTAAAAGCCCCACTCAAACATGATCCCAAGATCTGGGACCTGAACCCAAGTCTTAAGGCTTTCTAAAACCCCAGGGGAGTGGGTCCCACCTTATCTTGGGGGGGGGGCAGTTCCAGAGTGCAGGCTGGGCAGAGAAGATCCCCTTGCCCTCTCCCACAAAATGACACATTTTAATAGGGGGAACCTGGAGTGTACCCGTGCTGCTCCAATTACCAACCTGCTTTGCAAAAGTTGCCAAAGGCTGGGGATTATGGGATGTGGAGTCTAACCCAGCCAGAATGCACCGGTCCCTACCAGCTATTGGGTGAGCTTTCATTTTCTCCAAAAGCGTCAATTCCAAAAGACATTCTTTTAATCCAGATTAAAAGAGGGGCTTTTTTTGGAAGGTGGTGCAGGGTTTTATCAGCGGCGCTCGAAAACGCTGTGCTGATATTTGCTTGTGCACAACTAATGACCGCATTTGGCGCTAATAAAGCTCGCCTTTAGGAGTCCCAGGCGCTCAATTGGGCGTTAATGAATTAATGAATTAAACCTATAGACACACACACACACACACACCTACTTCTCTTCCCCGTGGTGACCAATAAGCATTCTAATAAAGAATGCAGCTTCTGCTTCCAAATAAATCCAATTTCAATTTCATAATGTTGTGCATAAATCTTGGGCCAGAGAAGGAAAACTTCAGCTAACTCCAAACTCATTTTCTCTATGATGTTTCAAAGCCATTTCACTGGCTGAGAATGTAATATCGGTACTCCTTGACTTACAATTGAGCCCAACATTTCAGTTGTTAAGCGAGTTTGGCCCCATTTCACCACCTTTCTTGCCACCGTTGTTAAGTGAATCCCTGCAGTTTATAAATCATAACCTGGTTGTTAAGTGAACCTGGTTTTCCCCCCATTGATTTTGCATGTCAGAAGATTGCAAAAACCCTGTGACCGCAATTAATATGAGCCAGTTGCCAAGCGTCTGGATTTTGATCACGTGACCCTGGAGATGCTGCAACGGTTGTAATTGTGAAAAACGGTCATTTTTCAGTGCCGTCGTAACTTTGAACCATCACTAAATGAACTGTTATAAGTCAAGGACTACCTGTAGGCCAGGAGTTCCCATCCAAAGATCACTGTTGACTTCAGTGGGAAACGTTTGTACAAACAGTCCTTGACTACAACCACAATTGGGACTGGCACTTCAGTCACTAAGCGAGGCAGTTGTTAAGTGAATCCTGTCCAATTCTACTACCTTTTTTTGCTACAGCTGTTAAGTAAATTGTCCCAATTGTTAAGTGAATCCAGATCCCGCACTGACTCTGTAGGATGGTTGAAAACGGATCATGTGATTTAATGACCGCATGGTTCACTGAACAATTGCAATGATTCGCTTAACATTCATGGCAAAAAAAAATAGACATAAATCACTTAATAGCCACAAACCCAGTTCCAGTTCTTCATGTTTTAGCCTCCAGCTGTCAGGATTCCAGCAGTTCCCCCCTTTTAAATCATGAGTCTCGAGCCAAACTTCCAAAACTTCAAAAGGATTTATTGGGAGTTAAACTGTCCAGCACTGCCTGGGTGTAGCCAACTCTCAGACACATAATTAATTGTCACCCTTGACCGTCACTTTCCCCCACCCCCTGGGTGTATCATAATTCATATTCTCCAATGGGACACATCCACAGCCAAGAGTCATCAATCATGCTCTCCAGTTGGAATTGTGCATGGCAAAAACTTCAGTCACCTAGTTACTATCTTTGAAAACATTCATGGAATGCACTTTCGGTTTCCAAGCTGCTGCCCTCCTTCCCCCTCCCTTTTGGTTGGCAACTCTAAAAAGAGCATAGAAATATTTTATGAGTTGACACCAGCCCTCTGATCGTCTTTTTTGCCCTTCTCTGCACGCTTTCCAGAGTCTCAACATCTTTTTTTTATATCGTGGCAACCAAAACGGGATGCAGTATTCCAAGTGTGGCCTTACTAAGGCATTAATAAAGTGGTACTTACACTTCCTGTGATCTTGATTCAATCCCACTGGGATGGGTAAAAGCCAATCAAGCCAGGGATGTCTCGAGATACAACCGACAGCCTGGGAATCCACTCCTTCCACCCTCCAGTTCAAGAACAGGAAGCAGGAAACATGGGCGGCACGAATATTAATTCCTGATAAATGCAAATTTGCATCCAGTTCTTCTCGGATGCTTTCAGCCTCCTTTGCCTATCGAGGAAATAACTCACCCAGCTCCATTCGCTCATTGTAGAAGGATTTCCCAAGAGCTGCAGGGCATCCTTCCAAGTCTCAGATCATTTCTATTTATGTCTTTAGGAGACAGGGAGTGTCACCACCCATCTTTGAGACAGCAGAAAAATACTTGGCGGGATATTGGCTTTCCTCATAGTTTGTGTTTTTCTTGCCACTCTAGGACCGCCCTCTAAGCTGGAGAGGGTTAAACTTAAAGAGATTGGACAGAGCTGCATAGCCTAGCATAGAGTTTCTCAATTTTGGCAACTTTTTAGATGTGTGTACTTCAACTCCTAGGATTCCCCAGCCAGAGTTGAGGCCCACACATCTTAAAGTAGTTAAGGTTCAGAAACATTGCCCTATAAAATTATGCAGAGGGTCCTGGAAGCGCATTTCTTCCTGTATTTAGCCTAAAAACCACCCAGGACACACTGACTGCAATGTGGGTAATGAGTTGATGGCTGGGGAATTCTGGGAGTTGAAGTCCACATGTCTTAAAATCCTGGAATTGCTACGGTTGAGAAACACTGGATGTCATTTCTCACTCAGCCCGAGCAAAGGAGAAATGTATCCTGACATTTTTTGGATCCATATCTTTCTCTCATCTCAAGGCCATGAGTGAGATACATACTTTGGATATATCAACGATATATCAGTAGTAATTCTGATCCTGCCATAGCCATGCCAGAATTATCGGGCAGGATTGGCAGAGGACAGAATGCGAGATTGCTCTGAATGATGGTTTGTTGAGCAAGGAGCTGTGATCCCATGCCTGCAAACCTCTAGCCAGTCATGACATTTTTATTTTTTTAAATTTATTTTAGGGTTTTTTAAAATCCACCTTTATTATTTTTCTAAATAACTGAAGTGGCAAAGACACCTAACCCTTCCTCCTCCTCCTCCTTCTTCACAATGACCACCTTGTGAGATAGGTTGGGCTGACCCAGCTTTTATGTCTAAGGCAGGACTAGAACTCACTGTCTCCTGGTGATTGGCCTGAAGTCACCCAGACAGCTTTCATGCTGAGGTAGAACTAGAACTCGCCATCTTCTGGTAACTGGCCCAAAGTCAGCCAGCTGGCTTTCATGCCTAAGGTGGGACTAGAACACCTCCTGGTTTTTAGC
Source organism: Naja naja (assembly GCA_009733165.1). Taxonomy (NCBI): domain Eukaryota; kingdom Metazoa; phylum Chordata; class Lepidosauria; order Squamata; family Elapidae; genus Naja; species Naja naja. Next base: position 4,259,186 of record CM019161.1, read on the forward strand.
CTGGTGCCTTCAGCACTTAAGTATTGTTTTTAAAAAAATATATTGCTGTTCTCTTGTGGTGAGCAATACTTTTACAGACTAGATACGGCAAGCCTAAATGTTACTCTGATTCATATTTTGCACTACCGCACTATGGAAATTCCAGATATCAGTTTACTATAATTGTATAACTGCAGCTGTAATGGTTGGCCTAAGCCATCCTGCTTAGCCACAGGTTATCTAACCTGTTATTGTCCTTCTGGAAACATGAACTGAGATGAATACTACTGATAATAATTACACAAGCTGAAAATCATTACTAAAAGGACGATAAAACAGAAATTTGTGGTGTAATGTACGGAAACATGCTCCCTAGCCCATTTCCTTTCTGATTCAGGAAGCCAAGGCAATGTTTGTCTTTCTCAATGGAGCCCAGACAGTCTTCTCTTGCTTAATTAGTTAATCATTCATATTATATTTCAGCTCCATACAAGGTCAATTGATAAAAGCCAAAGCTATAAACTTAAAAATCAGAGGTGCAGATCAGATATTATACAAAGCATGACAGCAGAGATACTGAAGCATCTGAAGCATACTCAGCTTGTATTGATTGATTGACTGATTGATTGTCTTTGGGTTCTGGAGAGAGGCACTTCGGTCCCTCAGGGACTTCGAAGGAAAAGGCAACCTGCCTAGCCAACCATCATTAGGGGGACCAGTAAACCCACTGAGACAATCTCAGTCCTGAAATAGAATAGAAGGAAGGAGTGTTACTTGAGGTGGGCGCCTTGAGTTGCTTACCAAAAATAATGGGATGAAAATGAAGAAATAAAAAAATAAGCCCAGCTTTACTGAAAGTTGGTTTAGTTTCCACTTGTTAGGGCTATTGCCGTGTCAGGCAAAAGAACAGGAATGCCGGGGGGCTTAGAAAAGCGCCCTGGTCCTCATAAAAAACAATACGATCTAAGACCAGCCGAGTTGGCTAACTTCGACAGTCTAAGCACGAAACGCTATTTGCACTCTGCACTTGCCTAGAGGCACGCTCTTCCTCTTCTCTGTTCTGCGGCTCTTTCAGCGATTCCATGTCTTAAGATGTGCCGGAAAAAAAAAACCCGGCTGACCGGATCAGCAGTTAACGAATTAACTCAACCGACTACATTCGCACAACCTTCAGACTCGCCGAGCAGATTAATGTACCGCGGGCGGCGCGAATTCAACCCCTCCGAGCTGTTTCGCCGTCAGCGAAAAAGAGAAAAAGAGACAGAAAGTGAAAGCTACGCCGAGGCGAGAGAAGGAGCGACGCGAAAGACCCGCGTTTTGCGATTCACACGTGAACCTCGCCGCAACGCACAGGAGCGCGAGCCTTGTTCCACTTAGCCGGCCTTTCCCAATGCCCCGACGACGAAGGGCTCGGGAGCACACGCTGTCTTCTGCGCTGGACACGCATCACGTGTGAAAAGGCCTCCGGGAAGCCAGCTTGCCTCCCCTCCAACGCAGTCCGGAGCGAGGAGAGGAACTCCCCAGGCGGCCCGGGCGGCCGGTCAGCGGCGCGCCCAGTCTGACGCTCCCCAGCGCTTTTGCCCTGCCCGAGACTCACCGCTCAGTCGCGTTCCGACGCTCCTCTCGGCGCCGCTTCAGGGCAGCAGCAGCCCGCCGGGGTAGAGCATCGCCGCAGCTCCAGGGCTCCCGCCGCCTTGCAGCACCGGCCGCTTCGAGTCAACGCCCACCCGCCCGCCCGTCTGTCCGACCGACCGACCCAACCCGGGCTCGGGCGCTCTCCGCTGCGCTGCGACGCTGCGAGCTCGGCTGGTGCGCCAGGCGCGGCGGCCGGAAAGCGGAAGGCGGGGAGGCGGCGGGCGGGGAGGAAGGGGCGGCGGAGCTCAGCCGCCTTCGGGGGGGCGGAGAGGCGAGAGCCCGACGGGGGGCGGCCGCCAGTCTCGGGGCTTCCTCGGCAGCGCCGCCCGCCCGTCCAGCCGGCGGGGGAAGGAGCAAGCCCGGCCGCTTCTCGGGAGCAACTCTCGCTCTACCTGGCGCCGCTGCCTTCCTCCGCGGGGACGGGGCTCTGGCCATTCGCCGGGCTGCTCTCCCCGGCCCCCCGAAGGATCGGGCGCAAACGGCGGGGAAGGGAACTAGATCCCGGCGTGGCTCTTGACGTGGACACAGCGCGCTTTGGGCGTTGATTAATCGGGGCTAGGGGTCGTGTGGACGGGCGGGACAGGGCTCGCGTGCCCGCTTTCTGTGGGGTGAACTCGGAGCGCGGGCTCACGCGCCTCCATCACGTGGAGCCATCCCGAGGTGTGTCCTGCTTTGCAACGGGTCTTTTTTCCTCTTTCTCCGAAGGGAATTGTGCTCCCGCCTCCCCTTCGATCCGGGGACCCCCTCCTTCGTCTGCATCCAATCGGTGTGGGGCTGAGAGCCGCCCACGTCCCCGGTCACTCCAGGGCCGCTGTGACTCCGGAGGCTCCTTCTATATACCCGCGTTGAAATCTGCATTTAAACACGAAGTAGGACTAACGCGCCGTGTGAAGCAGGAGGGTGCTAAGCTCTTCTAGGTGTGTCTGACTGGTTCTCGTGCGGCAGATGAACGAGCCTCCTGCCGCTTTTGCCCACAAGGGGGTTCCTGTCACTTTTTATTGATTTGATTATTTGGGGGCAACATATCCCGCCCCCCTTCGTTAGACTACTTCGGGTCTTTCCAGCCACTGCCACTTGTTGCCAGCGCGTTTTTGTGGTTTCCTGGCAGCCCTTATGGATTGAAATGGTATATAGGGTGTCCTGCTTTAGCAGGGGGTTGGACTAGAAGACCTCAAAGGTCCCCTCCAGCTCTATTCTGATTGATTGATTGATTTCATACATACATGCTCTGCTCCATTGCTTCCCAGCTTAATTATTCCCTTGGAATCTCAGCCTCTCTGGAGTTGCTTTGCTGCCTGCGAGTAGTAGTCTCTTAGTAGACTCTTGCTGCTGGGCCAGCCACACAAGGAGCCCCCCACCCCAGGTGAAATTAAGGAGAACTCTGCCTCTCTCTCTCCTTAGAGGAGCTGGCTGGAGATATTCTAGGAATTGAAGTCCTCCAGGCTTAAAGTTCTCAAGGTTGGAGACCCCTGCGGCTAGAAACTGGGAGATAGGTGAGTTTTAGTCCTGCCTTAGGCACAAAGCCAGCTGGGTGACTTTGGGCCAGTCGCTCTGTCTCAGCCCTGGGAAGGAGGCAGTGGCAAACCACTTCTGGGAAACTTTGCCAGGAAAACTGCAGGGACTTCTTTGGGAAATTGCCAGCAGTCACGATGGAATTGAAGTCCACCAGGCTTAAAGTTAGCAAGGTTGGAGACCCCTGGCCTTAGACCCCAATGCAAAAAAGACGCTTGAAAGCCCTAGTAATAAGCAGGCATATAAAATAGAATGAAGGCTATTGCTGAGCACATTTTTTTTTAAAATTACATTTATATGCCGCCCTTCTCCGAAGACTCAGGGCGGCTTACAATTTTTGGAGCACAACCCAATGTGCTCAGCAATAGCCTTCATTCCATTGTATATGCCTGCTTATTACTAAGCGGCATTTTTACAAGGTCAGCTAATTGCCCCCAACAATCTTGGGTCCTCAATTGACCTACCCCGAGAGGATGGAAGGCTGAGTCAACCTTGAGCCTGGTGGGATTCGAGCCTACAGTAATTGTAGACCTTGGTTTGTGCTCTAAAGATTGTAAGCTGCCCTGAGTCTCCGGAGAAGGGTGGCATATAAATGTGAATAAAAAAATAAAAAATAAAATAAAATAAAAATAGAACCGTGTTGGGGAACCTATGGCATGCGTGCCGGAAGTGGCACATAGAGCCATCTTCGCCGGCATGCAAGCTGTCACCCTGGAGCAGGTCCACTGCGCGTGCGTGCATGCCACACACCCGCCAGCTGATCGTCAGGTAGCTTCCATGCATGTGCAAGGGGTGCGTGGGAGACACATGCGCAGAAACGCGCATGGCGCTTGAGGGGTCGCATGTGCAGGGGCGTGGGAGGGGGCTGCGTGCATTGCATTGCCTTATGGGTGTTGGCATGCACACTTTTGGCATGCGAGGATGGAAAAGTTAGCCATCACTGCCCTAGAAAGAGCACAGAGAAGGGCAACGAAGATGATAGATCTTCAAAGAAGAAGATCTGGAGGTTGAATCGCATGATGAGCGGTTGCAGGAACTGGGCAGGTCTCGTCCCTACAGCCCGCACCCATCAAGGAAGAGCCCAGGCCAGGAGAGGAGAGCTGGAAGGTGCAGGAGTGCCGCACAAATGCAAGTAGCGCAGCGTTCCTGAATCTTCCAGCCATCTCCACTGCCGCTTCAGCCCGCCTGTGCCGCCAGCCCCCTCTTGCTGCAATGGCACCATTACCTTGTCCTGCCCGGCGAGGGCTGAGCTTTTTTCAGGCTTGCGCTCGGCCGAAGGGTGGGAGCCAGCGGGTGGGTGGGCTTTGGGGGGACATTTCTTTGCGGCCCACCAAAATTTTCTCACGGCCCACCAGTGGGCCACAGCCTACCGGGTGGCGACCACTGATCTAGTCCAATCCCTGCTCAAGCAGGAACCCTATACCATTCTGGGCATATGGCTGTTTAATCCCTTCTTGAAAAGCTCCGGTAATGGAGCACCCACAACTTCTGAAGGTAAGCCATTCCACTATTTTCACTGTTCTCACTGCCAGGAAAAACACCCGTGGCACAGCCTACCTCCAGAAGTTATGAATAATTTACATCTCGCTGGACCTTCTATCTGGGCTCACCCATTCATTTTTGAGGCAGGTGGAGAGATCATGTTTATTACCGTGTTAGACCACCGTCGTAAATGGATTATGCTGACCAAAATTTGCAGAAGCAATATCAAGCCAAAGGAAAGAGGTATAATTCATCGATAGCACAGTTAGATTTTTTTGGGGGGGGTATTGGAGAAGTAAATGCATTTTCGAGACAAAAAAGATTCCATGAATGACACATCGGTTCAGACAACCTGGATTCACACCCTGGTTTGTTTGTTGAAGCTTAGCGTACCAAACATATGTTATCATGCCCAGATGGCCAAGTGAAGTAGGCAGGAAACTTGTTGGCTGCTACACCGTGTGGGAATGGTGACCCGGAAAATTGATGATTACTGTCACATGGGAAAGTGTCAGATATTAATCACACACACATATCCCTCATAGCACAAGCACACAAGAAAAAGTGTCACTCTCTTCATTTCTCTTGTCAGCTTGATATTGGAGTGGGATAAAAACAGACCCTTGGAAATGATAAGAGGAATATAAGTGGTCTTCGACTTACGACCAGAATTTCCATTGGTAAGCAAGGTGGTTATGTGAATCATGCCTGATTTTGCAACCATTTTTGCCATGGTTGTGTTGTGGTTAAGCAAGGATGGCTGAGGAGGGAGCCTGCTCATCAGATGAGGGACCTGGACCATCAGGGAGTGGACTGCTGCCTTCAGAGATTGTGGGGGTTGGCAGCAGCGATGAGGAGGTTCCCGAGGAGCCTGTGCCAAGCCTCGGCAGGGGCTACTCACAGGAAAGAGCAGCTGCAGCAGCACGGGCGACTCGGGAGTAAGGCTGCAAGGTAATGGCCCCTCCTTCAAGAAGATAAAAGCCAGCTGTGAAAGGAACGTACTTTGCAGGAAGCAAAGACGTTTTGAAACTCAGCCTCGTGGACTATCTTAATGTGCAGTATCTTAAGTTGGTATTTGAAGACTCTTGTGTTGTAAAATATTTCTTATCTGTGATTCTTGGCAGTCTCTCACAGTTTTTGGCAAGGTTTGTGCTTATCAAAGTTAATTAGTTTGCAGCAGCCTTTTAACCAGGGATTCGTAAGACTCATTAAGAGGTTTCTGTTCCCTTTGATTATTGTTTGTCTTATTGGAAAAGAGATTGGGTCAGAACAGGTTATTAAGTGAATCACGGAATCATTGCAGCCAAGTAAATCACATGGTCATTAAGGAAATCTGGTTCCCCCCCACACACACAATTGTTGCATATTGGAAACTATCTGGGAAGGTCAGAAACTGCGACATTGCAGGTGGTAAGTTGGCTGGGACACTGCAACTGTTGTAAATACACACGTTGCCCAAGTGCCCAAATTTTGACAATGTGTATGTGGGGATGTTGTGATGGTTTTTAAGGGCAAAGATTGGACATACATCACTCCTTTCAGTGGTGGTATAATTTTAAATGAATACTAAATGACTACAGGTAGTCCTTGGCCTACGAAAGCTTGTTTAGTGACTGTTCAAAGTTACAACATCACTGAAAAAAGTGACTTAAGACTGTTTTTCACATTTAACAACAGTTGCAGTATCTCTATGGTTGCATGATCAAAATTCGGATGCTCAGCCACTGACTCATATTTATGATGGTGGCAGTGTCCCAGGGCCACGAGATCCCCTTTTGAAACTTTCTGACAAGCAAAGTCCCTGGGGAAACCAGATTCACTTAACAACTGTGTTAATAAATTAACAAGCGCAGGGATTCACTTAACAACTGTTAACAAGAAAGGCAGAGGTGGTACTCAGCAGGTTCTGACCAGTTCTGGAGAATCGGTAGCGGAAATTTTGAGTAGTTCAGAGAACTGGGAAATATCACCTCTGACTGGCCCCACCAACCCCATCTCTTCTCTGCCTCCCATTGAGTCCCAACTGATCGGCTGGGTCTCCTTTGGTTGCCCTGCACAGGAGAACGGAGCTGGAAAGCAGGTTGGTGGGGTGGGGAGGGAATGGGGGATTTTGCAGTATAGCCTTCCCCTGCCACGCCCACCAACCATGCCCACCAAGCTACACCCACATAGCTGGTAGTAAAAAAATTTGAATCCCACCACTGATGAAAGGTCATAAAATGGGGAAAACTCACTTAATTAACTGCCTCACTTAGCAATATAAATTTTGGGTTGAATTGTGATTGTAAGTTGAAGATTACCCCATCAACCTCTTTGCATGAGTTAATTAAGTTGGAATCAGGGGTGGGATTATACTGGTTCTGTCCAGCTCTGTAGAACCGGTAGCTCTGAAGAGCAGCAGTTACTGAACCGGTTCTATGTCTGCTGCTGTTTTGGCCCACCCATCCGCCCTGGCTCTTACCTGACCTTTATTTTCTGCTTTTACAACCTCAGCTGCTCTGCGCGGCACAGCTGCGGTTGAAAAAGCAGGAAAAAAGTGCTTTTTCAACCACTGTGCACCCGCGCGCAGCACTGCTCAGCTGTCCAGGAAGCAAGCTGACGACATTTCTCACGCACGCGCAGCAAGTCACCAAACCAGTAGTTACACCAGTTAGATCCCACCCGTTTGGAATCTTTTTGAAAGATTTGAAACTGTTCTTCCCAAACTTCTTGCCCCGTGAAGAAACGTGCCATATATGAAATCCCAAAGTTGCTTTCGATCCTTTGATTGTTTAGACTTCTTCTCCTTCATTTCTCAGCTTGCTCAAGTGTGCTGTGTGAACACCCTCCAAACTGAATAATTTGTGGCTCATTGGGTTTCTCATTAGCATATAATATATTACTGTAAGTTCCTTTGTTCTATATTGAGGGTGCTATATTTTTAAATCTATATCCCATTTTCTTTTGGGAAGCTAATGGTAGCTAGTATGTTATTTTTGCGTGTTTTGTTTATAGCAATAATATTGATGTTTGCAGGGTAAAGATGCCATTTCTATCAGTCATCAAAGAGGTATTTCGATTGCATTTCTCAGAAGGATATAATACCTTTGAGTCTCTCAAGTTAGAGACAGGCAGAATGCAGCATTTTATTATGTGCTATATACAGGTAGTCCTCAACTTACAGCAGTTCATTTAGTGACTGTTCAAAGTTACAACTGTACTGAAAAAAGAGACTTATGACCACTTTTCTTTTTTTAATAAACTTTATTAAATTTTATTACATTAAAAAAACACTTTTCTAACTTACAACTGTTGCAGCATCCCCACGAACAACATTCAGATGTTTCGAAGCCCAGATTCTGCCCCTTTTTGCCAAATCTCTGGCATTCCCAATACTGTTTAATGCCATATGACTAGCTAGAAACTGGAGGATGATCTTCACCAGTGGTGGGATTCAATATTTTTTACTATCGGTTCTGTGGGTTGTGGCTTGGTGGGCGTGGCAGGGGAAGGATACTGTAAAATCCCCTTTCCCTCCCCACCCCACCAATCTGCTTTCCAGCTCCGTTCTCCTGGGCAGGGCAACCAAAGTAGACCCAGCCGATCAGGGATCAATGGGAGGCAGAGAAGAGATGGGGTTATTATTATTTTTTATTATTATTTATTTAGACTTGTATGCCGCCCTACTCCCAAAGGACTCAGGGCTGAACATCAAAAAGCATATACAATAAAATAATAAATAAAAACAAGTCCAAATTACAAAACAGCTAAAACAGTAAAATTACAAAATAAACAAACTCTTAAAACTACCCACCCCCATGGTCAATCCATGCCGGCCTGCTGAAACAGCCAGGTCTTCAGGTCTCGACAAAAGGAGCGGAGATCAGGGGCCAAGCGCAGATCCGCAGGAAGCTGGTTCCCACAGGGAGGCGCTCCCACAGAAAAGGCCCTAGCTCTGGGAGCCGCCAGCCGACAATGCCTGACCGACGGTATTCCCAGGAGGCCCCTCCTATGGGAGCGCACGGGGCGATTAGACTGTGATGCGGGCAGGAGGCGTTCCTGCAAGTACCCGGCACCCAAGCCATTTAGGGCTTTATAAGTTGTTACTAACACCTTGAAGGAAACCCAGAAGGCAACCGGCAACCAATGCAAGTCGCGCAGAAGGGGTGTAACATGGGAGTATTGGGATACCCCCACCACAGCCCGTGCGGCTGCATTCTGTACCAGCTGCAATCTCCGAGTAATCCGCAAGGGTAGCCCCATGTAGAGAGCGTTGCAGTAGTCGATTCTGGAAGTGACGGCATGGGTGACCGTTGAAGGGCATCTCGGTTCAGGTAAGCTGGCGAACCAGCGAACCTGGGCAAAAGCCCCCCTGGCCACAGCTCCCACCTGCTCCTCCAAACTGAGCTGTGCATCCAGGAGGACACCCAGATTCCTTGCCCTATCCACGGGGGGTAACACCTCCCCCCCCATGACCAACGATGGCACATCCACTGAACACCGAGATGCCGGTAAGAACAGCCACTCAGTCTTGGCCGGGTTGAGTCTGAGCCTATTACTCCCCATCCAGGTCTGCACCGCCTCCAGGCACCAGGACATCACCGAGAGAGCATCACTGATCTGGTCTGGGGTGGAGATATACAGCTGGGTATCATCTGCATATTGATGATACCTCACCCCAAAACCACGGATGATCTCGCCCAGCGGTTTCATGTAGATAGTAAACAGGAGAGGTGAGAGAACCGACCCCTGAGGTACCCCACAACTAAGGGGCCTCGGGGAGGATCTCTGCTCTCCCGTCAACACCGACTGTGAACGGTCCGAAAGGTAAGAGGAGAACCACCGTAACACGGTGCCCCCTACTCCCAACCCCCGGAGCCGCCGCAGAAGGATACCATGGTCGATGGTATTGAAAGCCGCTGAGAGATCTAAAGGACCAGGACAGAGGAAAACCCTGTCCCAAGCCCTCCAGAGATCATCCACCAATGCGACCAATGCTGTCTCGGTGCTGTGTCCGGGCCTGAAACCCGATTGGTACAGGTCAAGGTAATCAGTTTCCTCCAGGAACAGCGGAAGCTGCTGAACCACCACGCTCTCAACAACCTTCGCTAAAAAGCGAAGGTTGGAGACTGGACGATAGTTATTCAAAATGGTTGGGTCCAGAGCAGGCTTCTTAAGGAGGGGTCTCACCACCGCCTCTTTCAAGGCGGCGGGAAAAACCCCTTCACTCAAGGAAGCATTGATAACTGCCTGGAGCCAACCGCGTGTAACCTCCCTGGAGGCATAAACCAACCAGGAAGGACACGGGTCCAATAAACACGTGGTGGAGGACAGCCTCCGCATGATCCTGTCCACTTCATCCAGGGAGACAGAGTCAAACTCAACCCAAATAGGATCCACAAGACTCATCGCCACTCCATCGTCAACATCCTGCCAGTCAGAGTCTAAGCCAGCCCGAATCTGAGCGACCTTATCCGCCAGATGTAAACTAAAATCCTCTGCTCTGCCCAGGGGTCCCCTCCCTCCCTCAATTGCAAGAGGGAGCGAGTGACCCTAAACAGGGCCGCAGGGCGATCATCTGCAGATGCGATCAGAGCGGAGAAGTAAGCACATCTCGCTGCTCTAATCGCTTCCAGGTAAGTCCTAATATAGGCTCTTAACTGGAGACGGTCAGGCTCAGAGCGACTAGTCCTCCACCTGCTCTCTAGGCGTCTCCTCTGCCGCTTCATTCCCCGCTCCTCTGAAAACCAAGGAGCTAAACGAGTCTCCGGCAAGCAAGGGGACAACCCGATCGAGCGCTGCCGAGGCCGCCTCTTGCCAGGCGGCCACCAAAGTCTCGGCCGGGCTGTGGGCAAGGGAGGTGGGCAAGAACCCCAGGGCCGTCTGAAACCTCTCCGGATCCATCAGGCGCCTGGGGCGGAACCATCGTATCAGCTCCTCATCCCAGCAGCGAGGCCAGTCAGTTGGCAGGGCCAGTCAGAGGTGGTGTTTGCTGGTTCTCCAAACTACTCAAACTTTCCACTACTGGTTCTCCAGAACTGGCCAGAACCAGCTGAATACCATTTCTGCTCTTCACCCCTAATTTCGTGGACTTAGATGGGACACCCCCAATGTCCATGATCAAAAGTTAGGATTCACACGCTATATTGAGACTTGGTTTAAACTTCTAATACATTTTCTAAAAAACAAACCTAATTAATTTTTGAACAAACACAGTTGACTTTTACAACATAGTAAGCCAAGAACAATCAATATTATGACTTGTGCAAGGTGTGAATCACACTTACTCTAGACATGATTTGCCAGGATATTCCTGAAAACAGTTTCCTCAGTTCAATTGTTCTCGTACGGTTGGTCTTGAAAGCTCCTCTACGTGCTGAGATACTGTTTATTCCAGTATTTGACTAGGTGGATCAGATCAGGAGTTACAGGAAGACGGAAACTGCTTTTATTGAGACTGGCTGTAGCAACAGAGGGTGGGGGGCAGGATCGCTCAGTGGTTAAAGACGCTGAGCTTCTCAGCTGGAAAGCTGACAGGCCAGGTTCGAGACTGAGCACCGTGCAACAGAGTGAGCCCCCATCCTCACCTCAGCTCCTGCCCACCTAGCAGTTTAAAAGCATGCAAAAGTGAGTAGATAAATAGGTCCCATTTCTTTAAGAAGGTAACAGTATCTGGTGTGCCTTGGCATATAGTCATGCTGGTAGCATGACCACAGAAGTGTTTTTGGATAATGCTGGCCCCCTCAGGTAAGAAACAATGAGTATCACCCCCTAAAGTGACTGAACAAGAGAAACCTTTACCTTTCATATTAACAGAACCAAACAGTCTGATGATACTGTACCACTTTCTCCTCGTTTTTCCCCCTCAAAATTATATATTTATTTTATTTATATTGTATGTTAAGTCATCTCACTCTGAAAAGCAACTCTGAGCTGACTTAGGCACCGGAGTTACAAATATATTTATCTAAAGCCATGGTTTCCCCCTGCCCCAAACTCCACCACTTTAAAGAAATGTGGACTTCCAACTCCCAGAATTTCGCAGCCAGTATCATGGCTGGGGAATTCTGGGAGTGGAAGTCCACAACTCTTAAAAGCTGGCAAATTTGAGGGGGGGGGAAACAGTTCTGAAGCCTTTCCTTTTTTATGATTGTTATTATTCAGTGATATAAAGGTGTCTGTCTGAATTGCATCTAATAGATGAGAATCTCTGCAGCTCAGGGTTGAACTGTAGAGCCATCGGTGAGATAGGTAACGTTATCAGTGCAAGTGAATGCGGGGTTTGCTCCCTGATTATCAACATCTATGTAGAAATAGCAGTGGTTCCTTGGCGGAAGTTTGCCTGCAAATGTATTTCCGTGCTTTCTGAAACATCTGATACCTGCATGTGGTTTCAATAGAAGAGAAACTCTGCAGCTCCGAGGTGAACTGTGGAGTCCTTGATGTCTCTGAGCTGGTGATTTGCAGACATTTCACGACCCAACTAGGTAACTTCATCAGTACTAAAAGGGAGTGGGATTTGCAGAGACAAAGAGGAGGAGAAGGACTGTAGGGTCCAGGATGTTCTCTGAGCTTGGTGTTTCACTTGCAGGCGTTTCATGACCCAACTAGATAACACCATCGGTGCACTTCTGAATGTTATCAGGATGTTCTTGACTTTAAAAAAAAATTCTTCCTTCTCTTTTACCCAGGAAACAGTTCCTGCATACCTCCATCAAGGTCAACGTTCTCACTTTCTACACTTGCTAAATCCAACTGGTCCCCATCTTTTCTTTGGGTAATGAGCAACACCTCGAGATAATTTAGGGGTTCAGGAGCTCAAGGACCACTTAACTTCTACCTCTCAGTTCCGCCACCTGCTTAACCGCTGTCTGCCTCCTTGAACAAAATCTTGGACTTACAGATAAAGGAGTTTGTGTATCCGAATTCTTAGAAATCCTCTTTGCCATCCCATAGAAAACCACTGCTTCTCTATCATAATCCCACAAGGTCATACCGCCATCTAGTGGGCAGACTTTGGAAAACCCCTTGCAGATTGAATTCATTCATAACATCCCCCCCACTCCGCACCCCGTTCAAGCAGCCTCAGCATCAACCAAATGAAAGTAGCTTATGATATAATAGAATAAATATAGGTTAAAAAAAACAGTGTTCATCCACACTGCAGAATCCAATGCTTTTTTCCATTAATGTTTTCTGTAAAGGATTCCGAGTGCATTAGTGCAAAATTAGCGCACCTCCCTGGTACTCAGTGCAAGCAAAAGATATTTCAAGAAGCCAAAATCCAGTTGGAGGTCTTTCCCCAAGGCGGAGTGGCACCCAAATTCCCCATTCTGAAGCCCTCTAGTTCCTTGGTGTGTCTCCAAAGAAAACAGCAACATGGCCTTCTGGGTTGGTCGTTACCTTGAGGTTGGTATTGAAATAGAGCAGCAAAGCTACATTAACAGCAGTAGGGCTAAGGATGATTTGATGGTCTCATCCATAGGCTGGAGAAAGGCTTTCTTTAACGAGATCCAAGCAAGTCTCCTCCTTACTCTCATGTCTACAAGACTCTGAATCTCCCTCAAAGCTGCAAGCTTGGGTTCCGTTTCTCCACACTCAAAGGAAGGCAAAATGTAATCGTGGCTCTTGATCGGCCAGCTGCTTCTTGTCGTACTCCGGGATTGGATTCTGCCATAGCCTGGAAAGACAAAGCAGCAGTTTTAGGCACCTGAAGAATGGTACTTGTTATGTATGCAGAGTTTGAATTGATTGGTTGTTCTTGTAAAGTGTGTGAATTCATTGGTTTAAAAGTGCGGGAAAACCCTGCACTCTGATTGGCTGTCAGCCAAGGCAGCCGGCTATATATAGCTGCCTCGGCTAAGCCAAATCGGGTCCGTTCTGAGCTGAAGTCACAATAAAACTTAAGAGCTGAAGCACTCCGTGTCTGCCTCTCCATGCAAACTTAACAGTACTCACTACTGCCAGCTTACCATTTGCAGCAAAGCAAAGACGTTGCTTTAAAAGCTCTGTCTTTATCCAATCAATCAATCAGAATAAAACTGGAAGGGACCTGGGAGGTCTTCTAGTCAATTCTCTGCTGAAGCAGGAGACCCTCATGACCCCATTCAGACAAATGGCTGTCCAACCTTTTCTTGAAAAATCTCCAGTGATGGAGCACCACAACTTCTGAAGGCAAGCCGTTGGACTGGTTAATTGTTCTCACTGTTGGGAGGTTTCTCCTTAATCTAGGTTGGATCTCTCTTTGTTTAGTTTCCATCCATTGTTTCTTGTCTTGCATTCTAGTGCTTTGGAAAATAAGTTGACCCCCTTCTTTCTGGCAGCCCCTCAAATAGTAGAGGACATGCTTGTCATGTATGCAGGTTTGAATGTTATTGGTTTAGTTTGAACTGTTCTTGTAAAATGTCAAATATGATTGGTTTAAAAAGTGCGGGAAAACCCTGCACTCTGATTGGCTGGCAACTGCGGCTGCTGGCTATAAATAGCAGCCGCAGCCCAGCCAAATTGGGTCTGTTATGAGCTGTAGTCACTAATAAACTCTTCACTGAAGCTCTCCGTGTCTGACTCTTCATGAAAACTTAACAATGCTATCATGTCCCTCCCTAGTCCTTTCCTCTAGACTGGTCATATCCAGTTCCTGCAGCTGTTCTTTGTATATTTTAGTCTCCGGGCCTTTAATCATCTTAGTTGCTCTTCTCTGCATTTCCCCCCAAATCTCAATTTCTTGTGTGGTGACCAAAATTGGATGCAATATTTCAGGTGTGGCGTTACTAAGGATTGATTAGCTTCCATCCATTGTTTCTTGTCCTGCCTTGTGGTGCTTTAGAAAATAAGTTGACCCCCTCTTCTTTGTGGCAGCCCCTCAAATACTGGAAGACTGCTCTCATGTTCGCCACTATTGCGCTGCTATCATGTCACATATATATCATATCCACAAAATGCAAGGAATAACTGTCCTAGCCCTGACTTGGGTGCATATTTGGAATTCTTTTCGGATTGCAAAAAGGCAGCTGAAGGAGGCAAGGACCTATTTAAGGCCATTTAAACACCAATTAAGAAGAGTCATAAATTGTGGATCTGTTTTGAAAAGGGAGGGAGGGCTATTACTGTTGAAATATATTTATCACTGTTCAACCAAGGGGGAACAAGCTATGTGTATTTTTGTTACTTTGGTTTCATGCACATTTTTCTGGTTTTGTGCTATTTTGGTCTTTTTTTTCTTTCTTTTTTGAATTTTGTATTTTATTTTATTTATTTATTTTACTATTTGGTCTTATATGCCGCCCTATCTCCCGAAGGACTCAGGGCGGCTCACATAAAAAACAACGAATACAAAAGTTAAAAGAGATTAAAAAGTATTAAATCAATTAAGACCAAATAAATAAATATTTAAAACCCTACCACAAACATTTAAAACAACACCCCCCCCCTTAGTCCAGGCACGACAAAAGGAGCCAATCAGGGGCCAATTGTAGCTCCAGGGGAAGCTGGTTCCACAAAGTGGGCGCCCCCACAGAGAAGGGTCTCCCCCTAGGGACCGCCAGCCGACACTGTCTGACTGACGGTACCCCCAGGAGGCCCTGTCTGTGGGCGCGCACCGGGCGATTGGTGTTCGATGCTTAACTTTGGAAGTCTTTTTTTTTTAAAAGAAAGAATTGGCATACCGAAGGCACCAATCTGGAAACGGAGAGACCATGAGTTCTAGTTCAGCCTTGGGCATGAAGCCAGCTGGGTGCTCTTGGGCCAGTCACTTTTTCCCAGCCCTGGAGAGGAAGCAATGGCAACTCACTTCTGAAAACCTTGCCAAGAAAACTGCAGAGGTTTGTCCAAGGAGTCTCCAAGAATTGAACAGAAGAAAAAACAAACACAGAAATTCTTAAAGTGGTCCCCCCCCCACTCCCTTTATTCATCCATGATGCCTCCTATTGCCTTGTTCTGTTTTTTTTCCCCCTGAGCTACATTTCCAAACAAAGCCTTCACTTTTCCTTGGTATAAATGGAGCGTCTTTGAAAAAACAAAACGCAGCTGGAGGAGGAATAAACAGGCCAGTTCATGAGTTAGAAAAAAGCCACGGAAGATTATTTCAAAGTATTATTACTTTGATAAGATTATTATATGTACAAAGATGGAATGATTTGGCATTACTCACCATGGAGGAAAGATTGGTGAAATTGACAGAATTTGCTGAGATGGATAAATTTACTTTTTTGATTAGCGAAAAGACATCTATATTTATGGGTGACTGGAAACCCCTCATGGAATTTTTGCATAAATGTGAATGAATGAATGTGATTTATGGTTTTAATGATTAGACAGGGTTATAGAAAGAAGAGTTATCTGATGCAGCTTCAGAAAGGGTGCAATATTTTTGCACTTCTAACTGCTATGAAGAATATTGGAGACCTCTTTCTATCTTTTTGCTTTCTTTTCTACTCTAGATTCTATATTTTCAACTTTTTTCTTTTCTTGCAAATGCTGTTTTTTCTTTCTTTTGTTTTCTTCCTTATCTTCCCCTATTTTAATGTGTGCTAGTTATCCTTTTCTTGTTTAAAAGTTTTAATAAAAATTATGCAAAAAAATTAAATGCCCCTTATTTACTTATATCAGAACACATTGCTGTTTTGAAGTAGAAGTTAGAAGCCACCACTGATCTGCAAGGTTCTACTGTCCCCTTAAAATCTTAAAAGAAACAAAGAAGATGAAAATGTTATTGACCTATCTTGCAGCTTCTCCATCATAGGTCATAATGCAACTTGTTTAACTTAGGGAGTTGAGTAAATCTTCTAAACATGGCTTATTATTCTCAACATATGACCACAACTTTTATTTATTTATATTTGAACTTGTATGCCGCCCCATCTCCGAAGACTCGGGGCGGCTCACAACTAAAATACAGAACAATAAATACTTAAAAAACCATTAAACTAAATTGCAAGCCCAAATATTAAAACAATACAATAATAATAAAGATTAAAATCCATCCCTGCTCCAAGGAGGGGTCACAGCCCGAGTTGGTCAAATAACCAGGTCTTTAACTGACCCCAAAATTTCTCTTGCTAAGCAAGACATTTATTAAGTGAGTTTTGTCCCATTTTATGACCTTTCTTGCCACAGTTGTTAAGTGAATCACTGCAATTGTTAAGTTAGTAGCACTACTGTTAAGTGAATCCGGTTTCCCAATCGACTTTGCTTGTCAGCAGTGGTGGGATTCAAATTTTTTTACTACTGGTTCTGTGAGGGTGGCTTGCTGGCCATGGTGTGGTTTGGCAAGGGAAGGATGTACTGCAAAATCCCCCTTCCCTCCCCACCCCACTAACCTGCTTTCCAGCTCCGTTCTCCTGTGCAGGGCAACCAATGGAGACCCAGCTGATCAGCTGGGACTCCATGGGAGGCAGAGAAGAGATGGGGTTGGTGGGGCCACTCAGTGGTGGTAATTGCCAGTTCTCTGAACTACTCAAAATTTCTACTACCGGTTCTCCAGAACCAGTCAGAACCTGCTGAATACCACCTCTGCTTGTCAGAAGGTCATAAAAGAGGATCATGTGGCCCTGGGATGCTGCAACTGTCATAAATATGAGCCAGTTGCCACGCGTCTGAATTTTGATGATGTGATCATGGGCATGCTGCAAAGATTGTAAATATGAAAAATGGTCATAACTCCCATTTTTTGCTGCCATTATAACTTCAAACCAGGGCCTTGGTGGCTCAGGCTGTTAATTGCCTGCACTTAAGTTCCAGCTGCCTACAACTGCTGTAGGCTCGAATCCCACCAGGCTCAAGGTTGACTCAGCCTTCCATCTTCTCGGGGTAGGTAAATTGAGGACCCAAGATTGTTGGGGGCAAGTAGCTGACCTTGTAAAAAATGCCGCTTAGTAATAAGCAGGCATATACAGTGGAATGAAGGCTATTGCTGAGCACACTGGGTTGTATCCCAAAATTGTAAGCCCTGAGTCTCCGGAGAAGGGCGGCATATAAATGTAATTAAAAATTAAAATTAAAATTAAAAAACAGTCACTAAATGAACTGTTGTGTGCCGGGGACTACTGTACCTGTATTTTACCAAATCTGAGAACCATATCAGTCAGAGTGCAGACATTACAATAACCCCAGATCCTTTCCGATTCTGCTGCCAGCATTTATTCTCAGTTTATCATTGCAGGTTTTGAAATGATCGTTGTAAGAATCTGCTAAATGTGGCTTATTATAATGATAGATGAACGCAGTGGAATGGAATGGAATGGAACGGAACGGAACAGAACAGAACAGAACAGGAATTCTTTACTGGCCAAGTGTGATTGGACACACAAGGAATTTGTCAGGGTGCAAATCAATAGCTTATTCAACAAATCATGGATAAAACAAACAATGGCTTGGCATTTGTGATTCCTGTGGTACCTGCTATTCTCAGTTCCAATTAAGTATGGGCAACCAGCAGCTTTTTTTTTCGACTTGTTAGATGCTACCAAGGTGGCCATGAAGGTGGCCAAAAAATCAAGATGGCGGGCATGCAATGTGATCAAAGATCCTTCTCTTTTCATGTGGGATGCAGTAGTAAGATTCAATTTTTTTTACTACCGGTTCTGTGGGCGTGGCTTGGTGGGCGTGGCTGGGGAAAGGATACTGTAAAATCTCCAGTCAGGGGTGGGATTTGCCAGTTCTCCGAACTACTCAAAATTTCTGCTACCGGTTCTCCAGAACTGGTCAGAACCTGCTCAATACCACCTCTGGTAGGATGCATATAAGAACCAGACAGAGCTTTGTACTATTCTGGTCACCGTCATTACTTTTTGGACCCCATCTTGCTGGCACCCTTGGATGCACCTTCCCTAATCATCACCATTCAAACCACCCTTGTTCAACCTCAGCCCTCCAGATGTTTGGGCTGAGAACATTCAGGATTCTCAGCAATGGCTGCCCTGGCTGGAGTATTTTGGAGGGGCTGGAAGTCCACACACCTGGTGGGCATCCAAAAGAACTTCACTGAATTTCAACTAACAAAATTGGGATCCACTTCCTATTGTTGGCCAGACTTCAACTGGGTTGCAGCTCCATGCAAACTATAGAACAGAAGGATTAAGAAGGTCTTCGAAGGTTGATAACTCAGCCTATGAATCCAATTTTGTTTAGAGGACTGAGAGGGGCTCTTACTACTCCTAGAAAGCTCACCGTATAGTCTGGATTCCAGGACATCGAGGAAGCTGCCTTGCTAACATGGAAGCACCGTAAGTTTTGATAGAGTTGTTGTCCAGACTAGAGAGAGAAGAGAAGAACAGAAGAGAAATTGCTCTTTTTTAAATAGATTTTTTATTTTTTGAATATAATAATTCCATCTTCAGTTGAACAGTGTGTCATCCAGGTACAAATATCTTTGTAAAATAGTAATTAAAATTTACAGTAATTTACAATAATACATCAGTATTAATTCTACAATGTTAAAATAATAATAGTCAATATACTAATCATAATATTTGCTTCTCTCTCCTAACGTATCTTCTTTATTTCACTAATCTTTTGTTTCCCTGTTTTTAACTTCCATTTTTGTTATTTAGCCATTGATAAAATAAATCCCATGTCATATGACATTCAGTTTGCTCTTTCTCCTTATTGCAAGGGTTAATCTATTCATTTCTGCACACTCTAATATTTTCCTGATCACATTCTCATCCGGGGATCTCCAGAAGAGAAATTATTGATAGAATCAAATTCCCCTTCCTAATAAAATCAAAACAGCTTCAAGGTCTTAAGGTACTCACTCCAGAAACTTCATCCTTATCATCCTAGGGAGAACCATAGTGAGTTCTTTGGCAGTTTCATCACCAAGCTTATTCCAAGACAAGCTAAAAAAAAAAGCAAGTTCAGATATGAGAAAGATTCTTATCCAAGAGGGCAACAAGGTAAGAAGTTCTATGCATCCCTCTGCTGTAATAGTAATAATAACAACCAGGAGCATATCTGCTTTGTGGACTACACTGGTGGGTCTGTTTGCTTCTTCTGGGCATGATTCAAGGTGCTGGTTACTACCTATAAAGCCCTCCATGCAGAGGTGGTATTCAGCAGGTTCTGACCAGTTCTGGAGAACCGGTAGCGGAAATTTTGAGTAGTTTGGAGAACCGGCAAATCCCACATCTGACTGGCCACACCAACCCCATCTATTCTCCGCCTCCCACCAAGTCCCAGCTGATTGGTTGGCTCTTCTTTGGTTGCCCTGAACAGCAGAACGGAACTGGAAAGCAGGTTAGTGGGGTGGGGAAGGAAGGGGGATTTTGCAGTAACCTTCTCCTGCCATGCCCACCAAGCTATGCCCACAGAACTGATAATTTAAAAAATTGAATCCAACCACTTTCCAGTGCCTCCTATAGCATCTGCCCAGCTTGGTGGGAACCAAAGAGGGGGCCTCTTTGAGTAACTGCATTCGGTAACGAGGAGTGCCTTTGATTACTGTTTCTGGTTTCTTTGAAGTAACAAGCAAGAATGTGAAATTCTGACCAGAACCGACTGAAAGTGGCCAGAGATCGAAATTGCTCAGAAAGTTGAATTACAATAACTTGAAAACTGTGGGAAATGCACCCCTTGAATATTCAATACAAGATCATGCTAAGAATATGATGGGATAATATGAACGGTTTTATATATATATATAGTTAATGGGCATGCTCACTAGATGCTTGGTGACTCAAATTATGCCAGCAATGAAGAACACATTCTAAACCCAATATATCTGAACTGTGTTAACGTTCAGTGCATTAAGAGAAAGACAGAATCAAGATCACGTGATGTATTAGTGCCACTTTATGAAGCCTTGGCAAGACCACACATGGAATATTGCGTCCAGTTTTGGTCACCACAATGTGAAAAAAGACATTGAGAGTCTGGAAAGAGTGCAGAGAAGAGCAACCAAGAGAATTAGGGGACTGGAGGCTGAAGCGTAAAACGTACAGTGAATGTATGAAGAACGGTTGCTGGAATTGGGTAGGTCTAGCCTAAGAAAAGAAAGATCAGGGGAGACGTGGTAGCAGTGTTTCAATGTTTGTGGGGCAGAGGGAGTCAAGCTATTCTCCAAAGCACCAAATGGCAAGACAAGAAACAATGGATGGAAATTAATCAAGGAAAAAACTAGTCTAGAACTAAAGAGTAATTTCCTTAAATTAATTTTAATTTAATTTAAGTAATCAACCAATTAATCAGTTGTGAGTGCTCCATCACTGGAAGCTTTTAAAAAGAGATTGGACAACCATTCGTCTGAAATGGTATCTCCTGATTAAGTAGGGGGGTTGGAAGACCTCCAAGGTCCCTTCCAACTCTGTTATTCTGTATATAAACTGATTTCTCCATTTTCTAAGGGGCTTCTCACTTTGCACCTGTGGGACACCTAATCATTTACTTATGCATAAATAAGGAGATATTAATCTACCTTTCGGGTTTGGGTGCTATTTTGACCAGTAGCACACTGGGCTAAGTACCTTATCCTGATTTAGGGCTAACAAGCTGATTCAATCCTTCAGGACTGGCGCTATCCAGATTCCAACAATTAAACCAGAGGTCCCCAAATTTGGCAACTTTAAGACTTGTGGACTTCAACTCCCAGAATTTCTCAGCTGGCTGAGGAATTCTGGGAGTTGTAGCCCACAAGTCTTAAAAGTTGCTAAGTTTGGGGACCCCTGAACTAAACAATGTCACTTACTGGGATCCTGGGAATGCATCTACTCTGGAGCAGGGCTTGTCCTCTGGAGCAGATTTGCCCCACAAGATCCAAATAATCCCCCATCCTGCTGGTGTTTTGAAGGGGCCTGAAAACCTGACTCTTCACCCAGCCCTTTGGCGACGTTGGGCAAAACATCCTTTTAACCCAGATGGTTTTCTTTGGTTTCTACCCACCCTTATTTTGTCATTTCTATCCTTTTTTGTTTCTTGTTATTTTTGATGTCTAATTTTTCGTGTTTGAAATAACTTGTTAAACCACCCAGAGTCACTAGGAGTTTGGCAGCATATACATATACATAATAATAATAATAATAATAAGAAGAAGAAGAAGAAGAAGAAGAAGAAGAAGAAGAAGAAGAAGAAGAAGAAGAAGAAGAAGAAGAAGAAGAAGAAGAAGAAATGCAATCTCACACAATCTCTTCAAGGAAAGGACAGCAGCTGAGTCCGACAATTAGAGTTTTGGAAGCACGATCACTGATGCCACAGAACTTTAGTCTAAAATTTAAAAAAGGAGAAAAGGATCAGTATATGTATCTGTATTTTGTGGCTATGTTTGCGCAGTGCATAATTCATTTGCTTAGTGAACTGATTCTTTTCCTGGATTGACCTGATATATTGAACCATGAGCTATATTCCTAACCACCACGTTAAAACACACAGAGGGGAAGAACAACCCAGTTTTAACCAAAGCTTGTTTGAGTGTAGCAATAATGTCTGTAATTAACACAGGTCACTGTCTATGGAGATTCTCAATCCTCTAGGTTACAGTTGTTCCAAATGTGCTTTTTGAAAAAGCAAATTGACTTTCTTCGTTTTTTTTTAATTCTTGAAAATGTTTCGCTTCTCATCCAAGAAGCTTCTTCAGTTCTGAAGAACTTGGCTTTCAAGGAAAAAAACTAAGAAAGTCCAGTTGCCTTTTTAAAAAGCACCTTTAGGACAGCTCACTAACCAAGAGAACCAGTTTGGTAAAGTGGTTAAATGTACAACAGAATGAAAACTGGGAGTCTATGGGTTTTAGTCTTATTGGGCAATAAGCCAGCTGGGTGACCTCAGGCCAGCCGTTTTCTCTCAGCCCTAGGAAGGAGGCAATGACAAATCATTTCTGAAAAAAATCTTGCCACGAAAACTGCTCAGGGATTCATTGAGTGAGAAATCAAGACTGACTCAACACACACACATATACACACAAACACCTATCCATAGAACAAACTGAGCCAAAGAATGTTATTCTATCTGTCTTCAGGTGAAACATTTTAGGACATGGTTTCCACTCTACCCTTGTCCTCTCAATCCTTCTCTATATCTCACCCAGTTTGTCTGAATCCTTCCTAAACTGGTGGGGCCAAGAACAAGAGCCAATGGTTGGGATAGGTCCAGATCACTACAGATTAACATGGATCTTTCCCCATCCTGCAATTTGGAAAGTGAAACAGCCTATTAAAATTATCCATCCTGAGGCTGTAGCTGTGATAATCTGCTACCACTGTACCATAGTCTTAAGCCACCTTGATTTATGCTCCTTGTAATATGGGCAAGGTTTAGTGCTTGGGTGCTTGGCCATGGTTTGTTTAACCATGCATAGTCATGGTTTGTTGACCAAGCTACAATGAGCTGGGTTCACACAGTCTAATAACCCACAACATTTCATTTGGAAGTCACAATTAACTTGTCCCCATCGTTACACTGAATTCGAACCAATTAAACTATTAAACCATTTAACTCATTAAATCATTATGACTTAAAATGAAGAATGTATCCAGCCACTAACTCTTCCCTTGCCTGAAACTGAAAACTTACTCAATCTTCCTGAGTTGTGAAGATTGTGGCCAGGGTGTCATAACGGACATCACACCTTTATCTCCAATGTTGTTTTCCGACAAGCTGCAAAGACAAAACAAGAGAATCATACAACAATTCCAGGCAAAACAGTCAAGCAGAGCCTTTAGAGGCAGTCCTCAAGTTACGACCATAACGGAGCTTGCCCGTTACTGCTGTAACTTGTGATGGCCATAGAGCAGGTTGGTCACGTGACTGACCCGATTTTGTAACTTTTTTTGTGGCTATTAAGTCACTGTGTAAAGCGCTTATGGGTCAGTTTTGGCAAAAACTGGAAATAAATGTAGGTCTTAGGCAAAATTATCGTGAATCATGATCACTTCACAGTGGGACTCTGCAAACACCAAACAGCCATGCACTGAGTGGCTGAAGTGAAGTCACATCAGAGGTGGCATTCAGCCAGTTCTGACCAGTTCTGGAGGACCAGTAGTGGAAATTTTGAGTAGTTCGGAGAACTGGCAAGTACCACCTTCTGACTGGCCTCACCAATCCCATCTCTTCTCTGCCTCGCGAGTCCCAGCTGATCGGCTGGGTCTCCTTTGGTTGCCCTGCACAGGAAAACGGAGCTGGAAAGCAGATTAGTGGGGTGGGGAGGGAATGGGGATTTTGTAGTATCCTTCCCCTGCCACGCCCACCAAGCCATGCCATGCCCAAGCCATGCCCACAGCACCAGTAGTAAAAAAAATTGAATCCCACACTGAGACCCGTGATCACTGGGGAATTGTCAGAACTTCAAATCTAGGTCATAAGGCAGCTCTGAAATGTTTTCAGAACCCCTGGCCTTTGTGAACCTTTGTGGCTGGACCTCCCGTGTCACTTACTTGATTTCTTCTATCTGTGGACATTTGGCCAAGATTCCCGCCAAATGGCCGAGTCCTTCAGAATCCAACTGACAGGAAGAGAGGCTGCAGAGACACCAAAGGACATTTATGTGGGAAAAAGAAAAACGCGTGGCGTTGCATACTTTTTTTTTTTTTGCAAATGCGCCACGCTGAGAAGGGGCAGCGATACCAAATGAGGACATCTGGGGATCTCCCGGGAGACTCCCAACAGGAGGGCAGCTACACAGGGGTCGTCCACAGAGTGTGATCAAAAAAGTAAAGTTGTGGGATGCATCTACAAAAGGGCAGAGTTCTTATCACACGGTTTGTGGCTGCCAGCTTCTGTTTTTGGACCACACATTGTGGACATCCCTAGGGGCTTGGATGAGCTGTGTCCCATCTCATGTTATGTTGGTATGATTATTATTATTATTATTATTTTGATGGCTGCAGTTTTTGTTGTAATTTGGTGGGTTGTTTTGTTATATTATTTTGCTATTCTAATTTTTTTTTAATTAAAAGAACATAAACTAGACTCCCCGATAAACACGAAAGCTAGCACTGTTGAGTTGGGTGTTACAATACCCCCCTGGGCATCTGGAGTGGGTTCTGGAGCACAGCAGAATGGCCATTGGGGTGCAGAAAAAGAGGGTATATGGTTCTGGCTTCTAAAATGACCTCTGTTTCTCTTTCTATCTGTCTGTCCATCTATCAACCACCCTGTACGGGTGCACAGACGGGGTCTCCTCGGGGTGCCGCCCACGAGTCAATGTCGCTTGGCGGTGACCCGGAGGAGGGCCTACTCTGTGGCGGCTCCCACTTTATGGAATCTTCTTCCGCCGGAGCTCCAGCTGGCTCCCGATCTCCGCACCTTCCGGCACGAGTTAAAAACCTGTCTGTTTCTACAATCCGGGCTGTGCTGACTCTCTGGGGGTTTGTTTATTTTAATTTTGGGGTTTTTAATTCCAATTTGGCTTGTAATTGTTTAATATGTTTTTAGATAATTTATTTATTGTTGTATTTTTAGCTGTGAGCCGCCCCGAGTCCTTTCAGAGAGGGGGCGGCATACAAGTCGAATAAATAAATAAATAAATAAATATCATCTATCAATCATCTCTCTCTCTCTTTCTCCCCCTCCCTCATCTCCCTCTCCCTCCCCCCTCTCCATCCCCCCCATCTCTCATTTATCTCCTCCTCTTCCTCCAATTCGCCACCCCTGGGGGTATTTGTCATTATTAAGGAGTTCCTGGCAGCTTGTAAGAGATTTGGATGTCATCTTGCTTGTTTGGTATATATGCTTTTTTGTTATGCTTTAAAATTTATATGCCTGGTGATTATTTCTGGTGATGATGTGAGGACAAACAGAGGTGTAGAAGCCTGTCTGCGGTTCTTCTAAACCCTTTTTGTTGCTTGGCGCAACCCTTTGGGGGTGCACGGTCCCCGCAGAGAACCGTGTCGGTGTTGGGAGACTCAGGCTGTGGTGAGAGGGGAGGGCAACCCGCCACGCAACGAAGAGAAACCCTGCAGAGGCTATTCAGCAAGAGATCGCCGGATTGTAATGGCGATCCCATAGTCCGAACTGTCACCCGCAAAAGGAAGCAAGTGAGTGACAGCCTGTGGTGGCTAACAAAGAAGGTTGTGCGGAGAATTTGTGAAAGTGTTTGATCATTGTATGGTGAAGAGATTAACTATGCAAGGAGGCATAAATGTCCAAGAGAAGTACATATAAGCTTCACTAGAAGGAAGGTTCGGGACATTATATACAAAATAACAAGAGATGAAAAAATTAAAGATAAAGAAATTATAGTGCTTAAGAAAATTCCAAGAAGGGTCAGGGAAGCAAGACGGGACTATAAACATCTGGCAGCTCAACTAAATCGGAAGGGCATGACATTTAAATGGCTCATCCTGGAAGGGATGTTAATTACTTGGGGGGAAAGGAAAATCAAAGTGGATTCTATAGAAAAAGCACAAGATTTTTATGAAAGATTGACAGGTTTTGAAGAGCAGACCAGCAAAGATTTTATTTATTTATTTTATTTTATTGGACTTATATGCCGCCCCATCTCTGAAGACTCGGGGCGGCTCACAATTAAAACATACAATACAGTAATTATTTTAAAAAGAATTAAACAATTTAAGCCCAATAAAACCAAATTAAAATACTTAAAATTATCCCATGGCCCAGGTGAGGTAATCACAGCCCGATTTGGTCGAACAACCAGGTGAACTAGAATCGGACTCCCATCAGGATCAAGAGCACTCAAAGAAAGGACAAAAGACCCTAGAAAAGTGAGAAAACAACCAACAACAACTAAAAGAGAAAGAAGGAGTAACGACAAGGCAAAGAGCGAGAATCAGTTAGACTTAAACACCCAAGAAGAAGAAGACTAACCCAAAACCAAGAAGAAAGAAAAAACACCCAGCAACTACAAGAAAGAGGAAAATCTTAAATTAGTAAAAGTAACACAAAGAGAGACAAAAAAGATTAGGAAATAAAAGAAATAGATATAATTAGAATGATGGAAAAAGAAGTGAAACTTCTATCTATGAATATAAATGGCTTAAATTCAAAAATAAAAAGAAAGGATTCTGGCAAAGTTGATAAAACAAAATGTAGACATTGTCTGCTTACAGGAAACACATATTTTAAAAACAGAGGAAAAATATTTAGACTGTACTAAATTAGGAAATGTGTTTACAGCTTCAGCAGACAACGAAAAAAAGAACGGAATAGCAGTTTATGTTAAGGAAGAGATAAAGGCATTATTAGTATTTGCTGATCCCGAAGGAAGAGTTCTGGCAATAGAAATACAGATAAACTTTAAAAAAAAATTACTGGTGGTTATTTATGCCCCTAATGCTAACCAAAAATAATTTTATAAAGCTTTGTATACTAAAATTATTGAATTGGAAAGGAAAAATATTTGTATTGTAGGGGATTTTAATGCAGTAGCAGAATATCCAAAAGATTATAAAGGAGGGAATAAGAAGGGAAGGGAAATAAAGAAAAGAGAATTGCCAAGGATCTGTACAGAAATGATTAATGAATTAAATTTGATAGACATATGGAGAAAATTGCATCCAGGTAAGAGACAATTTACTTTCTACTCAAATCCTCACCAGTCATGGTCATGTATTGACATGGCATGGATAAGTGGAGATTTAGTAGAAGTGAATGAAGTAGAAATTTTTCCAAATTCTTGGGCAGACCACAACCCTCTTAGAATAATTTGGAAAGGCAAGAAAAAATCAAGGAGAAGGTGGACTTTAGATTCCCAAGTATTAAAAAATGAAGAATTTATAAAGAAAACTAAGGAAGAACTATCTTTTTACTTTAAGGAAAATAATAATATAGACACATCTATTCAAAATTTATGGGATGTCATGAAAGCCGTTATATGGGGAACTATACTGCAAAAAAATAAAGAAAAACATGCTCAACAAAATAAATTATATAAATTAATCAAGAAATTAGAATTTGAATTACAGGATGCCCCCAAAAATACTAAAATACAAGAACAATTGAGTCTCTATAAACATAAACTTAATTTGGCAGAACAGGAAGAACTGATTAGGAATATAAGGGAAACTAAACAAATATACTTTGAACAAGCAAATGAGCCGGGTAGATGGCTCTCTTACAAGCTTAAAAAAGAAAAAGAGAAAAGAACTATTTATCAATTACAAGATGACAGTGGAAATTACCAACATAAAATAGAGAAGAAAAAAGAGATCACATATAATTATTTTTAAAATCTATATAAGAAAGAGAGAGTAGATGAGGATCAGATAAGGGAATAATTAAGAGAAAAAAGAACTATAGAAATGAGTGAAGAGATCAAATAATTTTTGACAAAGGATATATCAATGATAGAATTAAAGCAAGCAATTAGAATGCAGAAAAGTAATAAAACACCAGGGTCAGATGGTTTCCCAGCAGAATTTTATAGAACATTTGAAGAACAAATGGGACCAGTGATGGTGGATTTATATAATGAGATATTACCATCTGCTAAAATGCCAGACACATGGAGAGAATCATTAATTTCGCTAATCCCGAAGGGGGATTTAGATGCCAGAATAATACAAAATTATAGACCAATTTCTTTGTTGAATGTTGATTATAAAATATTTACTACAATTATTGCCACTATGTTAAAGAAAATTATGAATGATCACATACATTCAGATCAAAATGGATTTCTTCCAAATAGACAGATCAGGAATAATTTAAGAATAATAATGGATAGTTTGGAGTACTATGAAGCTCATCCGGAGAAACAAGTAGTTCTTGTTTTCTTGGATGCTCAAAAAGCCTTTGACAATCTGAATTGGCAATTTATGATCCAACAAATTTATGATATTAATTTTGAAATGAAATTTGAGAACATTATTACAGCAATTTATTCGATACAGAAAGCAAATATTATAGTAAATGGAGAGAACACTCAAATGTTAAATATAGAAAAAGGAGTAAGACCAAGGGTGTCCGTTATCCCCTCTGCTCTTTATATTATCATTAGAAGTACTATTACAAAGAGTGAGGCAAAATCCAGAAATAAAAGGATTGAAAACCAGAAATGAAGAATACAAACTGCAAGCATTTGCAGATGATATGGCTTTTATTATAGAAGAGCCAATAGAAAATGGACCAATATTAATTAAAGAATTAGAAAGATATGGAGCGGTTGCAGGATTGAAAATTAACAGGCAAAAAACAAAAATTTTAGTAAAAAATTTAACAGAGATCCAAGCAATAGAATTAGAAAAGGAGCTTGGACTCCAAGTAACAAAGAAAATTAAATATTTGGGAATATGGCTGACAGCACACTGCAAGTGATAAAAGAAAACAATTATGATAAGTTATTAAGACAAACAAAAAAAGATTTGGAATTATGGACGAAAATGCAATTATCTTTATTAGGGAGAATAGCGGCTATAAAAATGTCCATATTACCAAAATTTCTTTATTTTTATTTCAAACTATTCCAGTTAAACTAGAAAAAAACCTTCTTTGACAGCCTTAATAAAGTGACAACAAAATTCATTTGGCAAGGGAAGAAACCCAGAATAAAATTGAAATCACTACAGGATACGAAGAGCAGAGGAGGATTTGGACTGCCAAAATGGGAATTATATTACAGTGCAGCAACATTAGTTTGGTTAAAAGATTGGATTAAAGAATAAAGGAATATTAGCTATAGAAGGCCATGATCTTCAGAGAGCATGGCATGCTTTTCTTTGGGATATAGGATCTACTAAACAAAAATACTTTTATAGACATTTGATTAGAGACTCATTGATATATAATTGGATTAAGGTCAAAAAGAAACATTATATGAAAATTCCAATTTGGCTATCTACTATGGAAGCGATGATCCATCCAAACAATTTAGATTTGAATAAAATGCTGAAATAAAAAGATTTATTGGATACAAGTGGAAATTTAAAAACAATACAAGAGCTACAAGAACAAGGGCTAAGAGTAGACTGGTGGGCTTACCTTCAAATACAAAGTTGATATAAAAAGATGTAAAGGAACCTCAATATTTGGACAAAATTTTAGTAGGCCCAGACAAAAAATATTACTAAAATTTACAAGTATCTCTTAGAAATAGATTTAGAGGAGGAGGTAGTAAAAGGTTGTATGATTGCATGGGGCCAAAATATTGGGCATAACATAAATCTAGGGGATTGGGAGACTATATGGAATAGAAACCATAAATTAACAAAATCAGTAACATACAAAGAAAATGCATATAAAATGTTTTACAGGTGGCATTTACCCCCTTTGAGATTAGCGAAAATGTATTCTAAAATGAGTCCCTTGTGTTGGAAGTGCAGAAATAAAGAGGGAACATACTATCACATGTGGTGGTCTTGCCCAGAAACTCAAAAATATTGGCTTAAAATTCACAGTTGGCTTCAGGAAATTACTAATGAACAATTAGATCTAGAACCAGAACTCTTCCTATTGGGAATTCTTTAAAAAAATATGTAAAAAGCACAAAATATTGACTAATACATATATTAACTGCCACCAGGATTACTTTTGCTCAATGCTGGAAACTTTTGCTGTAGATGAAATGGTCATACAAAAAATTATGAGCTGTGCCGAAATGGACAAACTATCGTTGAGTTTGAAAGACAAAGAAGACTCAATATTTTACAAAGTATGGGGAAAATGGTATAGTTGGATAGATCGGAGACAGGGTAAAGATAGATAATTAAGAAATATAGAATACAGATAGAACAAAAATATATTTTTGTATAAGTTAATATCTGTTATTATTGCACATAGGATTGTTACATAATCACCACCACAAGCAGTTGTCTTTGAATGATATACTTTTAATGGTTTTTTTCAATGTTTTTATGTCTTATGTTGTTTGTTTATATATTTTTTCTTTTTCTTATTATGTTTTATGTTTTTAAGGTAATAAAATTTAATAAAGTTTATTAAAATAAAATTTATATGCCTGAGCTAATAATAAACACGTAAAATCACTTTATTTAGTGATGTGCTTATTGTCCGCGGATCCAAAAGAACCAATTGCCTAGGCAAATGATCACTGTCTTGACTCCTGGCAAAACAACGATAAAGCAATATTATATCTCTTTTCTCACTGTTATGCCCAAGTCAGAGAGCGAGGGAGCCATGAAAGGCTTATTTGATGCCATGAACACCTTTTGCCCATTGAGCGCTACACAGTTTGTAATACTACTTGTAATATTAAGGTGGAGCTGGTGGAACAGATTTACAGATGCAATATTCTTAACCTGGATACTTACTGGAGGACTTTCAAATGCTTCTTGAAAGGCAAAATTGGAGCCAGTGTTTCCACAGTCTTGTTTTCAATTCTGTTCCCAGATAATCTAGGTAGGAGAAGGGGAGTGGAGGTAAATGATCACGGATTAAAAGAAGAATTAATACTTACCTAACGAAGGAACTCTACATTAAGCCATGTTACAAGAGGAGGGGCTATTCTGGGAGGCTTACAACGGGTAGAACATAATATTGTTAAACGTATAAATATAACAATAATAAAACAATGAAACAATTAAAATAAATAACAATATGAATTAAAAGATGGGCAGGGAAGGAGCAGGATTCACGGAGAGGGGAAAGTGGGGTGCAATCATTCTAGTAGCTACCTCCAGTGACGGACTGTCCCAATGGACACTCAGACCAACTGTCTTACAGAAGGACAGAAGAATGGGGACAAACCTCATTTTCCAACTACAAGTCCTCGACTTGCAACAGTTTGTTCAATGACCACTCAAATTTACAACAGCACTGAAAAAAATTTGATTTATGGCCATTTTTCCACACTTACGACCTCTGTAGCATCCCCATGGTCATGTGATCAAAATTCAGATGCTTGGCAAATGACTCGTGATAGTTGCCATGTCCCAGGGGTCACGTGATTCCCTTTTATGAGCATCTGAGAAGCAAAGTCAATGGGGAAGCCAGATTCACTCAACAACCGTGTTACTAATTGAACCACTGCAGTGATTCATTGAACAACGATGGCAAGAAAGATCGTAAAATGGGGCAAAACTCACTTAACAAGTATTTCATTTAGCAACAAAAATTTGGGGCTCATCGTGGTTGTAAGTTGAGGACTACCTGTAATACCTTTTTACTAAAAGGCATCAGCTTTTGTGAGTTACAAGGAAAGGTGTTAGCAGGCTCCTTCTGACGTCTTGTGACTTGGGTGGTGTCAGAATAAAAAGGATGGGCTTAAGAACTACATAAACACCAAGCTAAAGGACAGTGTGAGGCTATCCCACTCATGGACTGGGGAAAAGATGATTAATGGAGATATAGCAGACATCGTGTTGTCAAGAAATGTTGGCAGTGGTGGCATTCTACCGGTTTGGCCCGGTTCAAGCGAACCGGTAGTAAAAAATGTTACCGTTCAGCCAAACCATTAGTAAAAAAAAAACAGCTACTGGTTTGGCTGAACCAGTGTTTTTTTCCCTCCCGATGATCAGCTGTTCCAAGGATCAGCTATGCTGGGATTCCCTTTGCTGTCTTACTGCTTCACCCAGGAGGCTTACCTGAGGCCCAGGAGGCAAACAGAGAGAGCGCGGGGGGGGGGGTGTGTGCAAAAAGAAGCCACGCCCACCCAGTCACATGGCCATACCCACCTAGCCACGCCCACAGAACCAGTAGTAAAAATATTTGCATCCCACCCCTGAATGTTTGTACTTCGTTAGATATAAGTGGGGGGAAAGGATGCTTTAAAGAGATAAGCAGGGTGGGGGAGGAATCCAGATTAACAAGGGGTGACTTACTTGAGTATTTCCAGCTTCTCACTCTCAACCAGACCTTCTACAATCCATTGTCCTCCAACTGAAGTGATGCTGTTGCAGGAAAAACTAGGAACAGTTTGCAGGATGAAAAGACGTCAGTTACGACAGCGTTTCTCAACCTTGGTGGCTTGAAGATATGTGGACTTCGAATCCCAGAATTGCCCAACCAGCATGGGTTTTTCTATGGGGGTTCAGATCATATGCCAGGGATTGAACACATGGGCCCTTGGTCACTGCATGGGGTGTCACTATATACAGCAGGAGTGTCCAACCTTGACAACTTTAAGACCTGTGGACTTCAGCTCAGTTCCCCAGCTAGCAGTGCGGGACATCTCTGATATATAGTGTATTAACCTTAGAAGCTCTCCAGGCCTAGTGGTCAGCTGTGTTTCAAGAAGGGCTATAGAGAGAGTCTGTCTTTAGAATGGTAAACAATAGCAAAAGCTCTTAGACTTATATACGGCTTCATAGTGTTTTACACTGCTCTCTAAGCGGTTTACAGAGTTAGCCTCTTGCCCCCAACAATCTGGTCCTCATTTTCCCAACTTCGGAAGGATGGAAGGCTGAGTCAACCTTGAGCCGGTCAGGATCGAACTCTTGGCAGTGAGCAGAGTTAGCCTGCAATACTGCATTCTAACCACTGTGCCACCATGGCTCCATATAGCCCAGCTTTCTTACAACAACTCCCAGTACGAGATTTCAAGCCCCGCAGAAAATCCTACGGCTATGTACTTTGGATGAGTCCCAAGTAGGAATGGAACTAATTGCAGACGTTCAAATATAGTTAATATGACTGCTTACCATTATCTATTTAATTTTTTTTCTTTTGTCCTATTAAAAATCGCAATTGCTTAACAATTCTTGAGTGCTGTGGGCAATGCATTATTTTCTTAAGTTATAAAAACATGGGACCTGACAATGAATTTTGGATGATTTGCTCAATTACTTAAGTCACTGCATTCCAATAGGATCCATAGCTTTCTGCCGAATTGGAAAACATTGACCTGACTTATGAGAGCCACTGATGCATGCTTAACACAAAATCTGCAAGTAAGTATGAAATGGACAGTCCAGGGCATGGGGCAAAGTCAAGGTCACCAGCAACATAGTCTTGATGCCTCCATCCTTGGGCTTCTGGACAACTTTTAGGCATTGCAAACTTTCACTCTTAGTTTTCCTATTCCTCAGCAGTAACTATGCAGTGTCCAGAGATAATATCACAGCCAGCCAGAACAGGTAACTTGAAGAATCATAGAATGGAAGCTGGAAGGGACTTTGGAGGTCTTCTAGTCCAATTTTCTACATAAGGCAGGTCCTTATACCATCCTGGACAAATGGATGCCCAATCTTTTCTTGAAAACCTCCAGTGATGGCATTCCATCAACCAATCAACAAGAGCTTAGCAGGTTCTGTATAATTATTGCCACAGGCTGGCTACCATCACCTACCTGAGGGAGGCACTGCCACCCCAAATTCTGCCTTACACCTTGTATGTCAGTTAATATTATTTTGATTACTAAGTGGACCTCTTAAATTATGGGGATGACTTTTGCTTCCTTGGATTCAGTCATGCCATCAACACTGGTATTTCTCCCACAGCATGGGAGAGACAATTAGATGGCAGGTCAGAATCCCTTTTACCACTTATAACCCAAATCAGAAATCTATCACTGTCTCAACTTTTGTTGTGGTTAGCTGGCAGCAGGTGCTGGCAGCTGAGGAGAGCGAGGACTCAGATGAGGGGCCTGGACCATGAGGGAGTGGACTGCTGCATTCAGAGATTGTGGGGGCTGGCAGCAGCGATAAGGAGGTTCCTGAGGAGCCTATGCCAAGTGCGCATGCGCGTGGGATTGCTCGCAGGAAAGAGCAGCTGCAGCAGCACGGGCGACTCGGGAGTAAGGTTGCAAGGTAATGGCCCCTCCTTCAAGAAGATAAAAGCCAGCTGTGAATCGGACATTCTTTGCAGGAAGCAAAGACGTTTTGAAACTCAGCCTCGTGGACATTGCAGTATCTTAAGTTGGTATTTGAAGACTCTTGTGTTGTAAAATAACTCTAGGTAACCTTATCTGTTATTCTTGGCAGCCTCGCACAGTTTTGGTGAGGCTCATGCTTATCAAAGTTAATTAGTTTGCAGCAGCCTTTTAACCGGGGATTCGTAAGAATCATTAAAAGGTTTCTGTTCCCTTTGGTTCGTGTTTATTGGAAAATGGTTTGGGTCAGAACAACTTGACCAATAAAAGGGCAAGACACTTACTTGATTAACTTCACATCCTTCATTCTTGGAAGGATCCTAGCTATCTCTTTCATGCCTGCATCATCAATCTTGTTGTAGCTTAAGCTTTAAAAGAAAATGCACAAACACAGAAAATCAAAGAAAGAAGTCACGTGTCACTTGTGTAGCTAGTTATAGTTCATGGTTGGGACTGACTATTTTTGGTAGAATCTCAGGATCCACCAAAGCCAGGTGGGATATCTATGTTTCAGAATACCCAATATGGCATTTTATGATTTCCGTTGGTTACGCTTGGTTTGGGTTTTTCATCTTTGGCTGTCATTATTCTTTCAAAGGACAGCTACACAACGTGGAGTTGTTATCCTCCACTGGTTTTCTTTTCTTTCCCTGTAATTGTGAATGTCATAGAGACCAGGGAGCACCCTTCCTTTTGTCTACTGACTTTCAAAATTGTAGGACAAGTAGCCTTGATGGTGTCCCAGCAGGTGGCAGCACCAGGTTGGCCTTCTACACCCAGCGTACAAACTGGGTGGAAACTGGCTGCGTTTGTACTGGGATTGTGCCCACCAAGAACTCCAACTATTGTAATTCCCGAGGGATTGCCTTTTTCTAAGAGTCTCTACCCATCTAACGTGAACCAACGGATCGGGCATGAAATCCGTCAGACGAAGAGTGCTGCTTGGCAGAGACCAGAAGACCAACAGAGTGGCCCCTGCTACAGTAGAACCTCTAGTTACGAACCAGTGGTGGGATTCAATTTTATTTTACTACCAGTTTTGTGGGTGTGGCTTGGTGGGCATGGCAAGGGAAGGGTACTGCAAAATCCCCATTGCCTTCCCACCCCACTAACCTGCTTTCCAGCTCCGTTCTCCTGTGCAGGGCAACCAAAGAAGACCCAGCCGATCAGCTGGGACTCAATGGGAGGCAGAGAAGAGATGGGGGCAAGACCAGTCAGAGGCAGGATTTCCCGGTTCTCAAAATTACTCAAAATTTCTGCTACAGGTCTTTAGAACCTGTCAGAAGTGGCTGAATACCACCTCTGTTACGAATGCTTTTGACCACAACCAAATCGGGTTCTGACCAAAAAATTCACAATTTTTTTCCACCGCCAATTTCCCCTTCCACACCAATTTTTTTATAAGTGCCAAATTTCCAAAATTCGGTTGCAACCAAATTGGGTTGCGACCAAAGTTATGGAACAAATTATGGTCGTGACCAGAGGTTCTACTGTATATGGAACATCCTCCTTTGGGGGGGTCAGAATGGCCCCAAAATCTGTAAGCCTTCTGTAAATGTTTAAAGACCTGGTTATGTTCCCAAACCCGAGGTGCTTGGGAACATAGGTATTAAGGGCCCCATATACTAGATGCATTGCTGGCAGGCGAAGTATCTTGCCCCTCTGTATGTTTAGTCTCGATGTTTTTGTTTTTATTTTAAAAAATATTTTTACTAATTTAACTGTAATACATTTCTTGAATTGTAAGCTGCTGTCATTGAATAAGATAAGTGGCTATAGAAAATGAATGAATGAATGAATGAATTATTTATTTATTTATTCGACTTATATGCCACCCCCTCTCTCCAAAAGGACTCGGGGCGGCTTACAACTAAAATACAACAATAAATTAATTAATTAAAAGAATATTAAACAAATTAAGCCGAATTAAAATTTAAAAACCCTTAGTTAAAATAACCCCAACCCTAGAGAATCAGCACAGCCCAGATTGTAAAAAGAGCCAGGTCTTCAAATCGTGGCGGAAAGTGCGCAGATCGGGGGCCAGACAGAGCTCCAGCGGAAGAAGATTCCACAAAGTGGGAGCCGCCACAGAGTAGGTCTCCGGTCGCCGCCAGGCTACATTGTGTCGCAGATGGCACCCCGAGGAGACCCCGCCTGTGGGCCCGTACAGGGCGGTTAGCATTTGATGTTGGGAGGAGCCGTTCTCGTAGATAGCCTGGACCCATGCCATGTTGGACTTTAAATGTTAATACCAAAACCTTGAATGAATGAATGAATGAGGGAGGGAAGGAAGGAAGGAAGGAAGGAAGACTGGGAAGCTGGAAAAATATCCCAGAGCAAGGCAAACTATATGTACCAGTATATAAATTCAGCTAGAATTCAGTTCAATTTAGGGAATTTACTTATTTTGTTTTACCAAGGTCACATCTTATTATAGAATCATAGGGCTAGAAGGGACCTTGGAGGTCCTCTAGTCCAACCCACCGCCCAAGGCAGGAGACCTTATACTATCCTGGTTGTCCAACCTCTTCTTCAAAACCTCCAGTGACAGAGCACCTGCAACTTGCAGAGGCAAGCTCCCAGATTATTATGTAAAATTATGAAAATTTTAAAAATGATGTCCAAGTTTACATTGAGCTGCTAAATCTTGAGGATCCGTAAACCACAGGAGCCATAGAAAGCTATAGCTGGGATGTCCTGTGGGATGAAGCATTGAAATAATGGAAATGCTAAATCCATGATTGAGGAAATACCCGGATTGTTTTAAATTATGGATAAACACATGATTGTTGACTCCAAACCATCTTTTCTGAATTCCAGGACAGAGTCACCAGAATTCAGACACTTGGCAACTGACTCCTATTTATGACGATTGCATTGTCCTGGGGGGAGGTCATGTGAAGCCCCTTTTGACTTTCTGACAAGCGAAGTCAATGGGGAAACCAGATTCACTTAAGAACAGTTTGTCTAATTTATCAATTGCAATGATTCACTTGGCAACTGTGGTAAAATGGAGCAAACTCACTTAACAAATGTTTCACTTACACAACAGAAATGTTGGGCTCAACTGTGGTCGTATGTCAAGGACTACCTGTAGATTGCTTCTGGAAGCTGTGGATGCTCCATCACTGGAAGTTTTCAAAAATTAGGTTGGTCGACCATTTGACTGGGATGCTATAGATTCTCTTGCCTTGAGCAGGGGGTTGGACTAAAAGACCTTTGAGGTTCCTTCCAGCCATAGAACCATAGGGTTCTATGTTCTAAACTCAAATAACTGGAGAAGGAACTGGCCACATTTCTCGGCTCTCCAGTTTATTCAAAGCACCACATGAGTCCCTTTCTGAACTGGGGGCAGACATTGATTAGAGCAATCCAGCTCAATGGTCAGTGGAATCAATTGGAGACCAGTGGAAGAAGACCTGAAGTCTGTTTCCAAAACTGTGTCAGGTGATCTATCAGGGGTAAAATTGACAGCAGGGTGAAAATGCCATCAGAGTGAAAGAAAACAGCGGAAAAGTGCAAGTGAAAAATGTGGACTTACTCAATTTCTTCTATTTGAGTTGTGGCCTTCAAAACTTCTGCGAGATGGGAAGACATTTGACTGCCGAGATGGTTATTGTTCAAACTAGAAAAGAATTATATACACAAAACCCCACATAAACATAGGTCAGTTGGTTTATGTGAGGTCAAACTTCCCCAGCAAGAGAATGGTTTTTCAAAAAGGGGAGTTAATAAACATGACCTTTTTTGCTCGGGGCATGAGATCTCAATGTATGCTATGAGAAGCTGCTGGACTTGAATCTCCCTAGGTCTCAGACTCCACTACAGAAGATGGAAATTTAATCCAGGCATCATTCAGATCCCAGATGGCTGGGCTGAACTCAATCAACAAACACTTACCCAAGTTTTTTCAGGAGGGGCATTACAAAGAGCCTTGAAGACAACTTCGGAATTGTGGTGTTGTCGAAGTTCAAAGAGCCAAAACTAAGAAATAAAGAAGATAGAGATCATAATTAGTAGAACCCTGTTTTGGATATCTCTAATAATTGGGTAACCCAATCAGGACACAAGAAATATCCCTGGATAATAGCACCTGTTCATTTCCCTTCAGGCCAATGCTTGTACCTGTAACATTTTTGCTTTATCCTAATAAAATAGCCAAACATGAACTTTGAGATGTGAATTATGGGCAGGGGTGGGATTCTACCTGGTCCAACCGTTTCTATAGAACGGTGTTATGATTCTGCCCAGTTCAAAGAACCAGCAAATCGCACCACTGGCTGGCCCTGCCCCTTCCCGCCCACTCACTCCTTGCCTGGCATGCGCGCCATCCAACTTGCCTGCATTTGGTAAGTTGCTATTTTTCCTTTTTTCCCTCCTGACCATCAACTGTTCTGCTATGCCGGGAGATTGAGATTAGCTAGAAATCTGGAAATCATTGGATTTCTTGCTTTCTAGCTAATCTAAAAGCAGAGCTGAAACTTCCTTAGGACTGAAGCTTCTATTTTTCAGGGCAGACTCAGGTAGCAGATTGCAGAATCATAAATCTCTAAGGGAATCTGTGTTTCTGTGAGCAACTCAATCCGCCTGCCTGCTTTGCCTGATTTGGGGTAAAAGTTGCTCTTTTTTAAATAAAAAAAATCAATATTTACATAATGGTGTGTTGTGAGTTAATTTTATGAGTTTGCTTGCTAGCAAATTTTATGTGACAGACTCAGGTAGCAGATTGCAGAATCATAGATCTCCAAGTGAATCTGTGAATCTGTGAGTTTGTGAGCAACTCAATCTGCCTGCTTGCTTTGCTTGATTTTGGGTAAAAGTTGCTCTTTTTTAAATAAATAATTCAATATTTACATAAATATTTATAATATTTACACACAAGCCATGCCTACCCAGTCACATGACCACCAAGCCACGCCCACAAATTAGGCCACACCCACAGAACTGGTTGTTAAGAAATTTGAATCCCACCCCTGATTATGGGGTGACACCAGGGCAGGAAGGCAAGGCATGTTGCACGTCCCAACAATCAAGGAAGTACATCTGGTGGGACGTAGAAATAGGTCCTTCTCTGTGGTGGCTCCCTCACTTTGGAACATCATTTATACACTTGTTAAGCAAAGTGGTCACTGTGAAACCACAACTGTGCTTATATTCTTGCTTCAGCTTTCCTTTGCTTTATAGACTTACAAAGATCATAAATGCAGGCATTAGTTGCAGATGTGTTGTTTTTCTTTGTCTTCACAGCTGCTAAATAAGGCAGTCAATAAATGAAGAATGAGCAATTGCCATTCCTTATTCAAAGCAGGGAATGTGTAGCCCAGCCCAGGTTCCTAGATCTGCTGCACAAGAGTAGAACCACTCTAAGCACTATGTGCTACAGCTTAGCATATTTAGAATACAGTATGTAGAAACATAGGGTTGGAAAAGACCTTGGAGGTCATCTAGTCCAACCTTCTGCTCAAGCAAGAGACCCCATACCATTCCAGACAAATGGCTGTCCAGTCTCTTCTTGAAAACCTCCAGGG
Organism: Naja naja; assembly: GCA_009733165.1. NCBI lineage: Eukaryota > Metazoa > Chordata > Lepidosauria > Squamata > Elapidae > Naja > Naja naja. The sequence goes on from CM019161.1 coordinate 4,298,951, forward strand.
ATGAAGCACCCACAAGTTCTGGAGGGAAGCCATTCCACTGGTTGTCCTCACTAGTAGGCGATTTCTCCTAAGTTGGATCTCTCCTTTCCATCTGCTACCATACTTCTTGTCTTGCCTTCAGGTGCTTTGGAGAATATGTTGACCTCCTCTTCTCTGTGATGGCCCCTCAAATAGCAATATCACTTAGAGTTATATACCGTTTACAGCCCTAAGTGGTTTACAGAGTCATCCTCTTGCCCCCAACAATCTGGGTCCTCATTTGACCCACCTTGGAAAGATGGAAGGCTGAGTCCACCTTGAGCCTGGCGAGATTTGAACTGCCAAATTGCAGGCAGCTGGCAGTCAGCAGAAGTAGCCTGCAGTACTGCACTCTAACCACTGCACCACCATGGCTAAAATATTAGAAGACTGCTATCAAGTCCTTCTCTTTGTTAGACTAGACAAATCCAGTTCCTGCCACAGTTCTTCATATGTTTTAGCCTTCAGCCCGCTAATCATCTTGTTTGCTCTTCACTGCACTTTTTCTAGATTTCAACATCTTTTTTTTAAATTACATTTATATGCCGCCCTTCTCCGAAGACTCAGGGCGGCTTACAATTTTTGGGATACAACCCAGTGTGCTCAGCAATAGCCTTCCTTCCACTGTATATGCCTGCTTATTATTACTAAGCGGCATTTTTACGAGGTCAGCTAATTGCCCCCAACAATCTTGGGTCCTCAATTTACCTACCCCGAGAGGATGGAAGGCTGAGTCAACCTTGAGCCTGGTGGGATTCGAGCCTACAGTAATTGTAGGCAGCTGGAACTTAAATGCAGGCATTTAACAGCCTGAGCCACCAAGGCCCCATTCTGGTCACCATCATTTAATATGATGGTGACCAGAATTGGACAAGCATATTTACGCAGCACCTCATTCTTTACACAAGAGTAAACCCACTAAATAACACTGTAATTATTGGAACAAAGTCAACAAACAATTGGAATTCCGTTACATGGCCTACAGCAGTACACTTAAAGGCAACTTACTTGATACTTTTTAAGAGATATTTGCCCTCCAAAGCATCTAGAAGAATACTGAGACTGTCCGAGCTGAGATCACTATTGGAAAAACTAGAAGTGGAAGGAAAGTGCAAGTTTTTAGAAAGGCTGTTCAGAAAAGAATGGAAATAGCAAACTGGCAAACGGTACAGTGACCCTATGAAAGAGAGGCAAATTCAAATCTGAAAGTGGTTCATAAGGATAATAACTTTTCAATTGTTTATGTTTATAACTTCTTTTATTCAAGAACAAAAACAAGAAAAACTTTACAAAAACGCATTCTAATAAAAGTATCTAAAATCAAAGAATAAACGAGAATTCATTTTAAAGCACAATTTCCATTATTTGCAAGATGAGGGTAAGAAACTGTGCATTAAGGGGCATCATTTGCTGCTAAATTAAATTACCACAATAAAGGACAACAGTGAGTCTTTGAAAAATAAATAAATCTGAAAGACAGCTTTGTGAAACTCAAAATAAACCAATCTTAATTTTGTTTAGTATGGGGAGGAGGGGTGTCATGCCCTTGTTAGAGTTGGACACTAGGGGAGAGGAGGAACAGCCAACAGGGAGTGGAGATGTGGCTCCGGAGGTTGTGGAGGAGGCTGGGGAAGGGCAGAGGCCAGCTGAACAGTCAGAGGAGGACCCAGGTCCATCCCCTCTCCACCCTAGGGCACACAGGGAGGAGAGGATAAGGGAGAGACATGGTCTACTTGGGAGGAAAGGGCCTTGATCCTCTTCATGGACTGCAGCTGTGACAACTGGATAAGAGGACGGACATGCGTACGGGCGAATGCTGGAAACAAAGTGTGGAAATATCTCTAGTCTGTCATTCCTCTCTGAGTTTGGCGTTCTTCCCATTGTGTGTTATCTGTGGACATCCTCCAGCCCTTGTCTTGCCTGGTTTGTGTTGCTTTTTTTCCCTTCTTCATGTAACTGTTTATGTGGGAGGGTTTTTTTTGTCTTCCATCAAGAATATTTGGAGCTTGGAAGCAAAGTGAAGGAATAAAAGGGGCTTCACCGGTTTTCTGTGACTGTGTGTTTTGTATCCCACCTGGGTCATCACAAGGGGGCAGGGAGAGAGGGAAACCTGCAAGCTTTCAAGATTCTGTTATCCTTCCTGGAATGCTTGCAGTTTCTTGATCTGGCCTACCTCACAGGGTTGGCATCAATCGTGCTTCCTTAATGGTTCATTCCTTTGTCCCCCCACCTCAAATTAGGTCTCTCATATGCTCCCCCAGGTAAGCTCCTTTGTAGTTTGTAAAGTCACAAAAGGCTATCACATTAAGAAAGCTCACATTTCCTGCTGAAGGTCTCCCGTGCTTCTCTCATGTGCTACTAAACCTCCCAGGATGGCAGCCACCAAAAATGAACTTCAGAGGTCCAATGAGTCTTTTACAGCTCATGTCATAAACAATAAATCTGTGTCCTGATAATGATGATAATTTAGCGAATATCGATTTCTTCCTCATTTGCCTATTCTTTTCGGTTTGCTCTTCTCCCTGCTGTTTTGCTGGAATAGTTTTATTATAGGTTAAGTTGCTTGGTATAGTTTTATTTCATTTCTAGCAGATGTTGTTATTTTATCCATTGATTTAGGGTTCTTCAGGGCAGAACTAAGCTACTGTTCTTTAGAACAGGAGAAGGCTTCAAGTATGCTTATTTACAGAAATGCAATCATTTTTCAAAACCCTTCTCTTTCTCTCTTCTCTTTGCACCAACAGCAGAGAAGAGGAGGGCTGGTGGAACTTGGGGTGTCCTTGACTCAGATTCTTCTGCTCTGAGTTCTCCATCCTGCTGAGTGTCCACATGATGTGGCCAAAGAATGAATCATTCTTCTTCCATTTTGCTCACACCCATCCTATACCATAGAACACAGAACATAGAATTATGGTAGTGGCAGGGACCGAAGAGGTCTGTCAGGGTTCCGGCGATTGCCCTAATTAAATCATGAGCCTCGAGCTTTAAAAGAATCCAAAAGATTTATTAGGAACATGTCGGCATTATCCCAGTTGAAGCCAACTCTGACACACGTGATCTATGGTCACCTGTGACCCTGTTTCCCCACTCCTCCTGGGTGTGTCATCAATCAGATTCTCCAACGAAGCATGCTCATGGGCTGGGCGTCATCCATCACATTCTCCAATGAAGGATTTTTGCAGGCAGAAGATTCGGTAGCCTAGCTACAATCTTTGTAAGATATATGCGGAATGTCCCCCCTCCCCGCCTATGGCAACTCGAAAACAGGCATAGGAATTATTTATGAGTTGACAAGGCCTTTTAGTCCAATCCCTTGCTTAAGCAGGAGACCTTATGCCATCCTGATCAAATGGTTGTCCAATTTAGTTTGAAAACCTCCAGTAAAGGAGCACCCACAAGTCCAAGAGACAAGCTGTTCCATTGATTAACTGTTCTCACACTCAGGAAACTTCTCTTAGTTGTAGGTTGGATCTCTCTTTGATAAGCTTCCACACATTCCTTCCTGCCCTGCCCTCAGGTGCTTTGGAAAATAAGACAATCCCCATGTAGTAGCTGTATTGCTCAAAATTCAGCCGCTTGGCAACTGACTCATATTTATGATGGTTGCCATGTCCTATGGTCATGGGATCCCCTTTTGTAACCTTCTGACAAGCAAAGTCAATGAGGAAGCCAGGTTCACTGAACAACCGAGTTACTAAATAACTGCAGTTATTCACTTAACAACTGTGGCAAGAAAGGTTGTAATATGGGGCAAAACGCACTTAACAATGGTCTCAGCAACAGAAAACTGTGACTCAATTGTGGTCATAAGTCAAAGACTACCAGTATCCACCTCATCAATAAATCAGAACTATTCCTTGAAGATAAGTACTAACCATCTTTATGAAGCCCCTCCTTAAAGGAATCCCAAAAAGAAAGAACTTTCTCATTCCAAAAATCTGTATTTTGCAATAAGAAATTAGAAATCAGTAGCAGTTGCCAACATATTAGGTTTTGTACTTACTTAATATCTTCAATGGCAAAGCCCCGTTGCAATATCTCAGCTACGTATTCAATGCTGGCGGGAGGAATCCTGCCATCAGTTAACCTGGAAATCCAAAAACAGGGCAAATTGAGAAATGTCTGGGGGTGTGACTGAACACCACTTGTTTTCCTATGTGTGACACTTGTGCAATGCACAGAAAAACATTTGTTCATGTAGTGAAATCTATCTGTCTATCTATCTATCTATCTATCTATCTATCTATCTATCAATCATCTATCTATCTATCTACTTACTGCTGTTTAGTTTAATTCTTTTAAAGTATTTATTGTTATTGTTCTTTTAACTGTGAGCCAGTCTTGAGATGGGGCATATAAGTCCCACAAATAAATAAATAAATAAATAAATAAATAAATAAATAAATAAATAAATAAATAAATACTTACCTGTCTGTCTGTCTGTCTGTCAAGACTGAACAGCTTTGCTTCTTTAAAACCTTATTGCTATTCAACTTGCCAAAGAACTGGGGGGAAGGAAGGGTGGAATAGAATGATGAGATTACGTGCACGTAAGAGCCTGGAAACCATTGAGGTCATTGCTCCAGGTGCTTGAGAAGGAGATGCACTGTTCCCATAACAAAAAGAATCTCCTAATCGGACAATGTGAATATCAAGGGGTGGAGAGAAAGGGAAGTTACTGTTTAACTAGGCAAGCATTTGTGTGGGAAAACCAGAGCTGGGTTTGATTCTTCAGTACCAAAATGGTGTTTCCAATAAAGTTTGACTTTTGGAAATTCAAAGCTCCCAAGAGTGTTCACTTATTTCGGGTTCACTAGTCAGACAGTCGAGAGGGAGATTTACGATACAAAACATACAGCAGTGCAGAAAATATAATTAACGGAAGTAAAAGCAGAACAAAGTTAGAAATACGACATAAGTAAATCTTGGGAAATGCACAAACAAGAGGATGGGAAACAAGTCTGTAGACATCCAGAATCTAATAAAGACAACAAAGATAGGAAGCCAACCCATGCTTGGTTTAGACTGGACCTACCAAAGTTTCTGCAGTGCTGGAAAATGCATCAAAGCATCAGATGAGGTTGGTCCTTCAGCATCAGGAAACAATGTGCGAGATGTCCTGCAACAGCCAAACCACTTTGATCAATTAATCAAATGAGGAATCAATGCATCTAATATTAAGCCAAAATATTATTTGTTTTTGGCTTAATGTGACATAGGAACTCACTCCCTGGGCTGTTTTTAGCATTCAGTTACCACTTCGTTATTGGTTTATGAATCCTAGCTTCTTTATTTTATTTATTTATTTATTTATTTAATTGGACTTATAGGCCGCCCTCTCTCCCGAGGGACTCAGGGCGGCTTACAATAAAAAACAAGAATACAAATATGAAAATAGAATTAAACTAAACTAAGCCCAATAAAATTTAAAACCCGATTAAAACTAAGAATTAATTAAAAAAAACCCACCCCCACCCCATTCAGTCCAGGCTGGCCTGTCTTTAGGTCGCGGCAAAAGGAACGGAGGTCAGGGGCCAACCGGAGCTCCAAGGGGAGCTGATTCCACAGAGTGGGTGCTCCCACAGAGAAGGCCCTACCCCTGGGCGCCGCCAACCGACAGTGTCTGGTCGATGGCACCCCCAGGAGGCCCTGCCTATGGGAGCGTACAGGGCGATTGGAGGTCGACGCTGGCAGGACACGCTCTTTCAGTCATGCCTTTATATCTGAACCCTACCTCACCCTTATTTTTTATTTATTCACACCCACTTTATTTAATCTCAGATAATTTTCTAAAAATACTCTGAAATCAGACTGATAAGGGAGGACCATAGAACATTGCTTTCAGTAGCTTTGATTGAATTCATATGCTAAACCATGCAAGTGAGTTCTTATAAGAATGTATAATCTGGTTACTAAGTGGGCTTATTTTCAGGGTTTATACAATATACTGAACTATAAATTAACCAAATAGGTAAGGTTCACACAATATGCAGCTAAACCCCGAACCAATTATAGTCAAAACTCTCCAACTAGAAGACTGTATACATGCATTTCCTAGGATTTTACCTGTCCTGTTTAAGAAGATTCATAGTGGTTTGTTTGATTTTTGCAGAGGTAGAGTGGTCAAGGGTTTGACTAGGGGGACCCACTTTTATTTTATTTATTTATTTATTTGATTTGTCAATCGCTTACAAGATAATAGGTATAAGAATAAACATGAGTATGAATACAGGAAATAGTACAAATAAATGGGGACAATAGGACAGGGATGGTAGGCACGATTGTGCACTTATGCACACCCCTTAATTGTGCACTTATGTATTTTCAGCCATGAGAATTCTCTAAGTGAATTTGGACCCTTTATTTTCTCTCTGTCCAGCCAAAATGATCGGGCTGTTTACAACAAGGATAAAATCAGAGGAGACCCAAAAGCGTTGCCTTCAGTCTCTTAAAGAAAAGTGAGGTATGTCTAATCTCTCCACCAGTTAGCAAGTCACTCAAGTCTTGTGTTCTCCATTCATCTGAGATTTTCTGTCCAGGCAAATGGCAAGAAACAAATTGGAACATAGAATCATAAGACCAGAGGGGACCTCCAAGGTCTTCTAATCCAACTCTCTGCTCAAGGCTGGAAACCTTGTACTGTCCTGGTCAAATGATTGTTCAATCTTTTCTTGAAAACCTCCCGTGATGGAACACCCACAACATCTAGAGGGAACCCATTCCATTGTTTAATTGTTCTCACTGTTAGGAAATTTCTCAGTTCTAATTTGGACCTCTCTTTGATTAGCTTCTGTTCATTACTTCCTGTTGACCCTCTGGTGCTTTGGAGAATAAGTTGACTCCCACTTCTCTGTGACAGTCACTCAAGTACTGGGAGAAGGCTAGCATGTCCCCTTAATCCTTCTCTTCAAGAGGATAGATTTTACCCAGTTCCTGCAACTGTTCCTTGTACGGTTTAGCTCCAGAGTTTTATCATCTTTGTTGCTCTTCTATGCACTTAATATATTTTTGGTATAATATTAGCAAAACGCCGCACACGTTCATAAAATGTTTGGTGGTAACACCAGTAGAAGGACTTGCTTACCTGTTGACCACAAACTCTCCTTTCCCCACCTGAGGAGGAAATTTCTGTTCCAGCATAAAGTGGGAACCAGTTTTCCTTTTGAAAAGTAAAAAAAAGCAAGAGAAAATGTAGATTGGCTGAAAGATTTAAGGCTATTCTTAGCTGTCTCCCCAAAACCTGAAGGTACTTTCTACTTCCTGAGAATGCCCTGGAAGATAAATCTATTTCAGCATCTACTTCTCTCCTACTACCACAGCACCATTGACAGTGTCTTGACATACGGCATCCTTGCATGAGATGGGGGCAACTCTGGAGCAGACAAAAAAGCTGTACAGAGAATCATTCAAACTGCCCAGAAGTTCATTGGGCTCCAGCTACCAGCCCTGGACGACATCTTTGCATCTTGCTGTTTGAGAAAGTCGCACAACATTCTCAGAGACTCTTCCCATCCTGCTTACAATCTTTGGGAACTGTTGCCTTCTGGCACAAGATGCAGAACAATTAAAACTCGGACCACATGTTTCCTGAACAGTTTTTATCCCACAGCTATAATTGCACTTAACAATGAACTTAAGAACCACCATGTCGTGCCCCTGATGGAGACTGACTCTGAGGGAGAGGAGGAACAGCCAACAGGGAGTGGAAGTGTGGCTCCGGAGGTGGTGGAGGAGGCTGGGGAAGGGCAGAGGCCAGCTGAGCAGTCAGTGGAGGACCCAGGCCCATCCCCTCTCCATCCTAGGGCACGCAGGGAGGAGATGATAAGGGAGAGATGTGGTCTGCTTGGGAGGAGAGGGCCTTGATCATCTTCATGGGCTGCAGCTGTGACAACTGAATAAGAGGATGGACCTGCGTATGAGCGAATGCTGGAAACAAAGCATGGAAATATCTCTAGTTATGGTTCCTCTCTGAGTTTGGCATCCTTCTCAGTGTGTGTTATCTGTGGCCATCCTCCAGCCCTTATCTTGCCTGGTTTGTGTTGCTTTTTTCCTTCTTCTTGTAACTGTGTGTGTTTGTGTGGGAGTTTTTTTTGTCTTCCATCAAGAATATTCAGAGCTTGGAAGCAAAGGGGAGGAATAAAAGGGCCTTCACCTGTTTTCTGTGACTGTGTTTGTTTTGTATCCCACCCTGGGTCATCACACACCATCAGTGAGCTATTGGACAGTATTACTTGGTCTATTGTGTGGATGCTTGTGTGTTTTTAAGAGGCGGGGAATTTTGGTGGGTTGAGGGGTGTTCAGGGATTGTCGTGTGTGTGTGATTGTTGGATCTGGTCTCTGGGTGTTATGTGAATTTCGTTGTATGTGTATTCTGTATATATACGTACAATGACAATAAAGAATTCAATTCAATTCAATACTTGTTTAATCCAGCCATGTACTACCTGGAGTATATTCCCCATGGATTCTCTCTATACCTCATGCTACATTTCTTTGGCATATCCTGAAAAACCTCAGGGCCATCCGTGATTTTGTAGAACAGCCTATTCTGAATCACATCAGCTACAGAGTTCCAGGTGAGCCTATTTTGCCAAGGTGCCTACTTTATAGAACATCCTCCCTCTTTAGAAATTAGAAGGAACCCAATTTTGCTTGCCTTTCATAAGGTCCTCAGGACCTACTTCCATGCCTGGCTTTGGGGTTCTGTGTATACAGAACCTGTGTTAGTGACTGTCGATTGTGATTTTGCTCTCAGCCACTATCATTTGTGATTGGATGGTTTTTAATTATTTTAAGATTGTTTGTCACTGAGAGTTGTTTGAAAGTTGAGTCATCGCCTGGTTGGTTTGAGACACTTCACTACTCATCCAAGTGTCTTCATCTCTCAGAACAAGTTAGCTAGAAAAACAGTTGTTTGGATGTACCATTTCCTCCCACACTAACCACAGGGGTTTCTTCTTCAAAAGGTGTGGCAATACCTGAAGATTTTCAGTCATCCAAGTAAAACGGTTGAAATTTGAGTCATGAGGCAACTGGATTTTGTTGGTGGTGGTGGTTTGAAACATTTCACTGTTCTCACCCAATGATCGAGTTGCTTGGACGAGCAGTGAAACATCTCAAATTAACCAGAAAATAAGCCCAGTTGCCATGACTCAACTTTCAGACAATTTTACCCAGATGACTGAGAAACTTCATCAACACTGACAGTTATTTGTCAAAATGAATGGTGGAAGGAAGGAAGGGAGGAAGGAAGGAAAGAAGGAAGGAAGGAAGGAAGGAAGGAAGGAAGGAAGGAAGGAAGGAAGGAAGGGATCCAGTTTACTCAAAAGCCATTATATACCCAACTGCAATCCAACACAGGTCCTGAATAGGACCCTACCCTACAGAAAACAATCAGTCAACAATAGAGATGGAGGATTTAATTACATGATGGTGATCACTTCTCCCTGGACTTCAGCAGCCAGACTCAGGAAGGTGTAAAAGCTTTCATCTGTCACCCATTGTTCTTCTATGCTAGAAGACAAAGCAGAAGTGCTAAGAGAAGTGTGTTTCCACTCAGAAGGTTCCTTGTGGTTTTCCCCTTCATCCTAAAAGAACTCTAGACCACATTCACACGGAGATATTATTATTATTACTAGTAGCCAGGAGACCACAATGCTAATGCAGAGTAATAGTTTGGCTTGGCAAGATACCAGCCCTGTTATAGGACACACTTGCACATTTCCCAAGGTGTGCCACAGGAGAACAAGCTGGCTTTGCACCAGAAAGACAAACAGCTCTTCCTGCAGCATCACCCATGATCCCTCCCTCCACCAGAGCTGCCTCGCAAATGGGTGCCACAACCGGAAAGGTTCAGAGCCACCAGGAATCTGACTGCCTGCACAGAGCACCAACTCACCTCCTCATCAAAGTGGTACCTATCTATCTACTTGCATAGAACATACTTTTGAACTTTTAGGTGGACAAAACAGAAGCTGAGGCGAGTGATGGGAGCTCACTCTGCCAGGCAGAGTTAGAGCTCAAACTATCGGAGCTGAAACCATCTCCAGCATCATTGAGTCACCGTGCCCCTTCATACAGAGGTGAACTCTAGATATCATCAGTGTAATGTTAGCATTGGGTAATGAAATATCTGAAAACAACCAATCTAGCTCAAACACCAAAAACTCCATAATTCAATCCTGAACTGCAATATTCTCTTCTGAAAGTTCCACAGAGCTGGAAGTAATAATAAGACAAGGAACAAAGCAGAATTTATTTGCACTTTCTGATTCCCCAATTATATATCTACTTACCATATTTTTTGCATGCCAGTCAGTCTCCTTAGAGACTTAAGGAGAGTTTTGGCACTTCTGAGTGTCAGGCCGTTGTTTATTGATCTAGGAACAAATACAATAAGCTAGTGAAAAAATCTGCTTGGATAGCTCCTAACTAAACCATCAGACAGAAGAATGTTATGAAATAGTGCATTAACTCACATGAAATTGCTCAGGACAGTGCATTCTTTCAGCCTATTCAACAGCTGTGCCAGTTGTTCTGCTCGGAGGTTCCATTTCTTTAGACTGGGTGGGAGGGGAATAGAAAATCAATTCAGGTGACTTCTTGTGCATAGCTCAAGAAACCACAGAGTTTGACTACACATTTTCTATCCTTGTTTGAATTGGTTGGATTCTGAATGAATGCTTAGTCACCTCTTCATTCTCCCTCCCGCCCGCCCATCATGAAGGAGGGGGCGGGGAGATAAATTTAAAAGTTAAACTTTTTGCTGTGGTCTTCCCAAGACTAGATGGGCCATCCTGGTGAGGAACATAGTTTGCAATTAATTTACTAAGTCCCCAGCAAAGAGATAAATTCCTATTACTAATTCCTCTTAGATAAGTATGTATGTAGGTATGTAATGTAGAAAGAGAGAGAACGTGTGTGTGTGTGTGTGTGTGTATACAGGTAGTCCTCTACTTACGACCATAACTGAGCCCAAAATTTATGTTGTTGTGAGAAATTTAAGTGAGTTTCCCCTCATTTTATGACTTTAATTGTCACATTTGTTAAATGAACCATTGTAATTGTTGAGTGAGTAACATGGTTGTTAAGTGAATCTGGCTTCCCCACTGCTTGTCAGAAGGTCACAAAAGGGAATCAATGTGACCCCGGGACATTGCAACCAGTTTTCAAAAATATGAAACAGTTTTTAAGCATCTGAATGACCATGGAGATGCTGCAACAATCGTAAGTGTGAAAAATGGGCCTAAGTCGCTTTTTCCAGTGCTGTTGTAACTTCGAACGGTCACTAAATAAACTGTTGTAAGTTGAGGACTAGCTGTATATACCCCCCCCTTTATTAGTTTACAAATCATTCAAGGCAGCAAACATATTCAACACATCTTCCTTTTCCTCCTCTTTCCCATGCTGAGAGAGGGAGTAGAGCTTGCAACTAGGAGCCCAATTAAGTAACCATGTTTTGCAGTAACCATGTTTTTGCAAACCATGTTTTGTGTGAATTCAACCATCGTCACTTTGAAAATCATATCCCAGATGGATAGTTGAAACAAACACACAAACCCACAAAACACCTTGCACTAAAGTTCATTTACATTGTGAAGGATATTAAACACAGGGAAAATTGGCAATAAAAGTGTATTGTAGGGGACATCAAAAATATTCCATCAGGAATGATGTATACATGCCTTTCAAATATGGATAAATAAGGTGACTTCAGGTTGAAACTTAGCAGTTCTCATAGCACAGGCTTTGAGCATTGACAGACTGCAGAAATAATTTACAAAATACTCTAAATGGCTAAAAGGAGAATTTGAGTAATATTTCACTTACCTCAGGATCTTTTGAGGTTTATCTTGTTTCCTGAGTGTGATAAGCAACATTTTTTCAGGGCACAAACTGGCAAAGAAAGAAAAAAATAGACAATTTGAGAAAAAAGTACAGACAGGGCAAACATCTCTTGAAATGTCTGTTCATTCTGTTCAAACCTTAAAACTATTCTCTATTCCAAGATCTCCAGGTGTTTTTTTTAGATAAATATGGCCAGAACTTAAAGAATGCAAATGAAAGCCATTGTAGGGTTCTCTCTTCCACCTTCTAACAAATATAACACAATCTGCAAAAATTCAGAATATCAGGAAGCAAAAAGCGATTTTGTTCTTACTTGAATGCTTCACAAGATATATAGGTGGAACTAAGTTGGATTTCTTCCCTGAATACCCCATTTCTACATCCCCAATAAAACCAAAAGAAAATAAATTAGTACAAATTTATGGTTACACCTTGCTTGAACTTCAACCACATCATCCTTCGTGACAAGTAAATTAACAAGCAGGAGAACTCCATCTGGTGAGATTCCATTGTGGTTGATTCTATGAAAGAAATAGCAATTGACAGATTACTTCACTTTCTTTTAATAAAAGTTCAACATAGGTTACATGATTTTATTAAAAACTATCCGTAATTTTTTCCTATGTGCTTAAGATGTTGCTAAAGTTAAATAGTCCATTTTCCTAGATTCTATTATGCTTGAGTCTATACTAGAATTGAAACTGATGGATTATTTTCATTTTGAAAATAAAACAAGTGTTCGTAATTTTCTTCCAAAGCAATTAATGATAATGGTCTCTTTTATTCAAATTTCTTATCTAAAAAAACCCAGTAACAACTACTGATAACTTCCCAGTTTCATTTGTACCTCAATATCTAGGTCCCAGTTTTATTGCATATTAAGGGGAGGCTAAAGTTATCTTTAGCATGACTATTCTCCAAAACACCTGAAGGAAGAACAAGAAGCAGCAAGTGGATGGCGAGAACAATTAATTAGTGGAACCGTTTGCCTCCAGAAGTTGTGGGCTCTCCATCACTGGAGGTTTTAAGAAGAAACTGGGCAGCCTCATTTGTCCAGGATAGTATGAGGATTCCTGCTTGAGCAAGGGGTTGGACTAGAAGACCTCCAAAGTCCCTTCCAGCCCTACGATTCTAGGGTTCAACATTTTAATTGACAAGTTTATATGGTAGTTTTATGGCTCTTATTACATTTGCGCTTGCTGTTATGTGTTACAGCTGCTTAGTTGATCATTGACCATGAGCAAATAATGAGCATTTGGAGCTATTATAGTTCAGTGGACCATGTGAATCTAGGAACTGCCAAAATAAGTCCCACCATTAAGAAATGACAACCCAGAACTGGTGAGGGAGATTCAACCACCACTATAACCTGGATAAGAATAAGAGTCTATGGAGATTCTCAATCATCCCAAAGGTGCTTTTTTTCAAAAGGCAATTGGACTTTCTGGAGTTTTTTCTCTGAAAATGTTTCATTTCTCATCCAAGAAGGTTCTTTGGCTCAGAACCAAAGCTTCGTGGATTAGAACTGAAATGTTTTCAAGCAAAAAACAAGAAAGTCCAGTTGCCTTTTGGAAAAAGCACCTTTATTATTTTGTATATTTAAAACATTTCTATAGCTTTCCACCAACTCTAGGTGGCTTCCGAACAAAAATCAAAAGACACATAAAATCATTTTTAAAACTATAGATCTCGACCAATTAAAACACACACAAAGAAAACCTGGCATCAATCAGTTTTAAGAATACAATGCAAATTTTGCATGTTCCTAATATAACCACCCATTGTCTGGGAAAGATTTCTACACTGGTGATGATGGTAGAGAGACAACAGATAAAGCTGCAATGGGGGTGTCACTTTCCCATAGAATCCCATAACTTCCCCTTTGCTTCCCACACTGAAACCACTTACTTCAACGAGCAGGAATTCTGGATCTTGGGCAAATGTTCAAAAATCCACCTTAATCCTTCGTTGTCAAGATCATTCCCAGACAGACTGACAAAGGAATTTTAAAAAACGTAAGTTTCCAGGATGGATATATTTAAAATGTCCCTATTAGTTCAGGAAATGTTTCTTTTAAAAAAGCTTAACCAACTGCAAAGTTGTTCTCAATGGAAAAGTTGGACTCCGTTCTTGATGACTTCATAGCAGTATTTTTAATGATTAAATTTACAGATGACGGAGAGACATGTCCATGATTAGTTCTTTTGCAACAAATTGGAAGTATAGACAGTCCTTGACTTAGAACCATTTGTTTAGCAATGGTTTGAAGTTGTAACAACAGTAAAAAAAGTGACTTGTGATCATTTTTCACATTAACAACCATTGCAACATCCACACAATCATGTGATCAAAATTCAAATGCTTGGCAACTGGCTCATATTTATGATGGTTGCAGTGTCACAGGGTCATGTGATCCCTTTTGGCGATCTTCAAGCAAAATCGCTGTCAGGGTTCCGACTGATGCCCTAATTAAATCATGAGCCTCAGGCCAAGCTTCAAAAGAAATCCAGTTATTTATTAGGAGCTTCATGTCGGCACGGACCAAGTGAAGCCAACTCTGACCTCACTTAATTCGCGCCTTGGCTCTGACCCTGTTTCCCCTCCCCCGCAAGGTGCGTCATCAGTCACATTCCCCAACAAAGCAATTTCGCGGGTTGTAGAAGTCACTCCCTCTGGCCACTGTGGATCTCCGTGGAGATGACCTTGATGTTGCCAGCTGGAATGTGCTTTGTTTTGACTGAAATGCAAGTTCCTTGATGCAGCTGTGAGGCTCGATTCCCCATCCCCCTACCTATGGCAACTCAAGAGCAGGTCAGGAATGCTTTGCAAGTTGAGAGTCAGTGGGAAAGCCAGATCCACTCATCAACTGTATTATTAACTTAACAACTCTACTCATTCCCTTAAGAACTGTGGCAAGTAGTAAAAAAGTAGTAAAATGGAGCAAAACTCACTTAACAAATGTCTCACTTAACAACATAAAATTTAAATTCAATTCTGGTCACAAGTCGAGGACTAGCTGTAGCTATTGTGGTGGTTGAGTTTCCTTTTGCCTTCTCCATTGCTTCTCAGGCTGGCTTGATTCGTTTTGATTCATCCATCACCTATTTTAATTAATTTATAATCTGCTCGGAACTGTGACAATCCATTAGTTTAGGTTTACAATCAACAAATCCACTGATATCCCCTCTTCACTCTCAGAGTGCAAGGCAGCAGTTCTGGTCTCTTCCCTTATTTTAAACTGACAAGAACAACCCTATTGTAGAGTTGAGGGAAAGATGGCTAACTTGGTGGATATGCTTGGTGGAAATCTGAGTCTCCTTAGTCCCAGTTCCGCATCTCCATCTCTCCATGAGTGTCTCTGTCATGCCCCCCATCAGAGTCTGACTCTGAGGAGGAAGATGAACAACTGACAGGGAGTGGGAGTGTGGCTCCGTTGGCTGTGGTGGAAACTGAGGAAGAGCAAAGTCAGGCTGGGCAGAGCAGGGAAGAAGTCAAACAAGGGAGAGGGGGTTCAGAGGAAACCAAGACCCACCCCCTCTTCATCCTAGGGCACCCAGGGAAGAATGGAAAAGAGAGCAATGTGGGTTGCGTAGCTTATGAGGGAGGAAAGGGCCCTGATTCCCTTCATTAGGCACACCTGGGGAGGGAGTTTATAGGAGAGGCAGATGGGAGGGGAGTTTGTTGGGAACAAATGCTGAGTTTATCTAGTGTTGGCTGCTGTTATCTGAGTTCCTGGCATTCTCCCAACTGATTGATTTACTGCCATGTTGCTTCACTTCTAGAATTCCTTATCTTGCCCTGCCGGATTTATTACCTTATCTTGCCTTGTTGGATTTATAGTTTAAAGTTTTCTGTTTTCAACGTTTGGACTGGAATGCCTACAGCCAAAGGCTGTTGCAGGTTCATGGAAGAGTTTTTCTTCAGACCAGAAAGTAATACTTATTCTCTGGCTGTGTTGCCTTTGTGCCACATCCTGGGTCATCACAGTCTCTCAACCCTGGCAACCTTAAGAAATATGGAGTTCAATTCCCAGAATTCCTCCAGGTCCCATTCCCACAAATTTAGTACAGAACTTTGCGAAACTGGGGGGACCCAACTGTAATAATATTCCTCTCTTACTCCAATTCTGCAAGATGGTCACAATTTTCAAACACAGCACACAGCGCTCTGAGATCAGGCTGGTCAATGCCACAGTGGATGAACCTGTATGAAGACAGTTCAAAGTGAAAGCTAGAGGCAAGTCCTCTTTCAAATGTAGAAAACGATATTATAATAATGCATTTGTCTGAAAACTGGCTAATTAACCCAGGAAAAAAGGGAACAAGTGTAACTATTGAACATTTTTCAGCAAACCATGGATTGCTATAAAATGTAGTGGACTTTGGTTTGCCTTTGTTTCTTGCCTGACTTCTGATGTTCTCCTAGAAGTAGGGGAACTGAGACCAAAGCTAAATCTGATTAATTTGAACAAAACACAAATTAAAATGGAATACAATTATTTTGCTTATTTATTAAATTTATGTGCTGCCCATCTCATCAAGGGACGCCTCTGGGTGATGTACAACCAATTAATTAAGTGCAACCAATTTGTTAAGTACAAGTAATTAATTAATTGCCACATATTTAATATATTTTTCATGTTGTGTTTTCGCAGCAATTTTGGAAGGGCTGTCCAAAGGGACCAAAGAAAAGCCATTCAGCGCTGAGAGTTCAAATTGTGCGCTCTTGCAAAAGTAAAACAGGAAGGAACAGAGGGAGAGAGGGAGGGAGGAAGGAAAGAAGGAAGGATAGCTAATTATACTAACCTGAGCTTCAAAATGGCTTTTTGAAATAGAATAGCAATAGCCCTTAGACTTATATACTGCTTCACAGTGCTTTCCAGCCCTCTCTAAGCAGTTTACAGAGTCAGCCTCTTGCCCCCAACAATCTGGGTCCTCATTTTACCCATCTGGGAAGGATGGAGGGCTGAGTCAATCTTGAGCCAGTGAGAATTGAACTCCTGGCTGTGGGCAGAGTCAGACTGCAATATTGCATTCTAACAGGAAGGAAGGAAGGAAGGAAGGAAGGAAGGAAGGAAGGAAGGAAGGAAGGAAGGAAGGAAGGAAGGAAGGAAGGAAAATGGCAATAGCGCTTAGACTTATATACCACTTCACAGTGCTTTACAGCCCTCTCTTAAGCGGTTTACAGAGTCAGCCTCTTGCTCCCAACAATCTGGGTCCTCATTTTACCCACCTCAGAAGGATGGAAGGCTGAGTCAACCTTGAGCCTGGTGAGAATCGAACTGCCAAATTACAGGTAGTCAGCAGAAGTAGCCTACAGTACAGCACTCTAACCACTGCACCACCGAGGCTCATCATGCTATGTTTGACCATTTAAATATTGCAGTTCTTTATTTTCCATGATTTCACATATATGAAAGGGTTGCTGACCCCTGAACTATTCTGTTCCTTCCCTGGATTTTTAAAGCATTCAAGATTTATCCATACTCTTGAAGAAAGCAAAAGTGTCATAAAAACATAAAGGTTGGATTGGACATCACAGACCTGCAGAAGAGTGCTTCGCTCGCTTCATTTCCCACAAAATGCAAAAAAGCATTTTTCCTTGATCTAGAACCATAACAAAGCATAAGTTCACTTTCAGAAACCACATTTCTCCACTGGAATGAGTCATTCTCAAGTCAAAACATCTTTAAAAATGAAGGGATGAATTCAGTGGTTCATCCTACAAAAAGTAAGAGAGCTTGGTTCTCTCTTTGACCAACATACAACACAGTACAGTACAGTACAATTTGTCTCCGGTGCATAAACTCTCAGTGTACATACAAACAACAAAATAACATAATCATAAGATATGAATAGTAGAAGGTAATAGGAAAGATGAAAAGGATAATAGTAGTTTATGTAATTTACTATTGGATGTTACGTAATTTATTTTACTGGATTCTATGTAATTTACTACATTTTACAATGGATTTTCCAGAAATTTACACTGGATTTGTGTTCCATGGCTAAAGACAATGACACGTAGTAAATTTCTATGCAGTTTCTGTGAATAGGCAGTCAATGTACGATTGTAATGGAGCCCAGGACTGCCTGTCCTGGAGGATTTTATTCATTTATTCAATTTCTATTCCATAAAGCTCTCTCTACATGTCTGCATCTCCCTGGCTTCTCTTCTTCCCATGAAACCTCAAGGAAACATATAACTATTCATTTAATGACCGTTCAAAGATACAACAGCATTGAAAAAAGGGACTTATGACAATTGCAGCTTCCCCATGCTGGTTATGTAGACGCTGCAATGGTCAGGCGATCAAAATTCAGATGCTTGGCAACTGACTCACGTTTATGACGGTTGCAGGGTCCTAGGGTCACGTGATCCCCTTTTGTGACCTTCTGATGAGCAAAGTCAATGGGGAAGCCAGATTCACTTAACAACCGTGTGACTAACTTAACAACTGCAGTGATTCATTTAACAACCGTGGCAAGAAAGGCTGTAAAATGGGACAAACATAACTTAACAAATGTCTCACCTAGTCACATAAATTTTGGGCTCAACTGTGGTCATAAGTCAAGGACTACTTGTATTAAGAATGGGTTATCCTGATTGTAGTGCTTCCTCTAAGGGTATTTATTTATTTATTTATTTATTTATTTATTAATTATTAATTCAACTTATATGCCGCCCCCCCTCCCAAAGGACTCAGCTGCTCACAGCAAATACAATACCAACAATAAATTAACCTAAAAATGTATTAAACAAATTGAAGCCGAATTAACATTAAAACCCCCAAAATTAAAATAAACAAACTCCAAAGAGTCAGCACAGCCCAGATTGTAAAAATAGCCAGGTTTTTAACTCGTGGCGGAAGGTGCGGAGATCGGGAGCCATCCGGAGCTCCAGCAGAAGAAGATTCCACTGTTTGCGAACATCCTGAGAGGTAGGAGGAGAACCACTGTAAAACAGTGCCTCCCACTCCCAGCCCCGAGACGCCGCAACAGGATACCATGGTCGATGGTATCAAAAGCCGCTGAGAGATCTAACAGGACCAGGACAGAGGAAAAACCCCTGTCCCGAGCCCTAGAGAGATCATCCATCAGCGCGACCAATGCTGTCTCCGTGCTGTACCCGGGTTGGAAGCCCGATTGGTACGGATCCAGGTAATCCGCTTCCTCCAGGAAAAGTGGCAATTGCTGGGCCACCACACTCTCAACAACCTTCGCTAAAAAGCGAAGGTTGGAGACTGGACGAAAGTTGTTCAAGACGGCTGGGTCCAGGGCAGGCTTCTTCAGAAGGGGCCTCACCACCGCCTCTTTCAAGGCGGCAGGGAACAGCCCCTCCCTTAACGAAGCATTGACCACTGCCCGGAGCCAGCCACACGTGACCTCCCTGGAGGCATAAACCAACCAGGAAGGGCATGGGTCCAATAAACATGTGGTGGAACTCAGCCGCCGCATGATCCTGTCCACTTCATCCTCAGAAACAGGATCGAACTCAGTCCAGATTACATTAGCCAGACCGCTCGCCTCCCCTTCCTCAGACCACTGCAAATCTGAGCGCAACCCTTCCCGGATCTGAGCAATTTTATCCTGCAGATACAGACCAAATTCCTTAGCTCTGCCCCGCAGAGGGTCCGCCACCTCCCCCAACTGTAAGAGGGAACGGGCAACCCCAAACAGGGCGGCTGGGCGGTTATCTGCGGTTGCTATGAGGGCGGAGAAGTAAGATCTCCTCGCCGCCCCCACAGCTACCAGGTAAATCCTAATATGGGCTCTCAACTGGGCTTGGTCGGATCCAGAGCAGGTCGCCCTCCACCTACTCTCTAGTCCCCTTCTACGATGCTTCATCTCCCGGAGCTCCTTGGTGTACCAGGGAGCTGACCGGGATCTGCGCTGAGTAAGGGGACACATGGGGACAACCCTGTCAAGAGCCCTCACAGCTGACTGTTGCCAGGTAGCCACAAGGACCTTGGCAGGGCTGTGGGTGAGGGATGCAGGAAAAAACCCCAGTTCTGCCTGGAACCTCTCAGGGTCCATCAGGCCTGGGCGGAACCATCTAAGTGGCTCCTCATCCCAGCGGTGTGGGGCGGCTTGATGGAAGACCAGCCATAGGAGATAGTGGTCTGACCATGGAACGGGATGGGTTACTGTAACACCATCCCCCAGGCCACTACGCCACCGCTCTGAGACAAAAACCAGGTCGAGCATATTGCCCCCCTCGTGAGTCGGGCCATCTATTAACTGGGTCAGACCCATGGACTCCATGGAGGCCATAAATTCCTGGGCCAACCCGGCCGCCCCAAGGAGGGCAGGTTGAAGTCACCCAGAACTATAAGCTCCAGGAACTCCACCGCCACCCCCGAGACAGCATCGAGCAGCCCAGGTAGGGCGGCTGATACACAGCTGGGGGACAGGTATGTAAGCAGCACGCCCATCCGACCACTAGGCCCGAACCTCACGAGGAGGGACTCACACCCGCCTATCTCCGGAGCAGGGACCTCCCTTGGAAGCAGGGTCTCCCGAATAACAACAGCCACCCCTCCACCCCTTCCCTGGGGTCGAGACCAGTGCATAACCCGAAAACCTGGGGGGCAGATATCGACCAGAGGGACTCCACCCTCCGGCCCCAGCCAGGTCTTGGTGATGCAGGCCAGGTCCGCGGCCTCCTCCTCAATGACCTCCCGGAGGAGAGGTGCCTTATTCACCACGGACCTGGCATTAAAATACACTAGCCGGAGCCCAGGGGCCCTAGATCCCAAAACCCCCAGGGATTGAGAAGAGGCCAAGGGTCGGAGCGCCCTGCTCGGATACAGCGGGGCAGCTCCCTAACATGATCGGCCCCCTCCTCATCGGCTCCTACCCATTCCAACCACCCTGGGAATCGAAGCCCCCACTATTCCGCCTGGGGTCCCTCAGCCCCCATGCACCCCAACCACGGCCCTGACTCGGGCTGCAATGAACACCTATAAGACCCCCTTCCCTAACCCCCTTAAAAATCGAATCAAAAATTTAACTAATGAAGGACTGGAGCCCCCCCTTCTACCCTTCCCAGGACCCCCACCCCAAGCCCTACCCTGGGTATGATGACCCAGGGTGGGATACAAAACAAACATAGTCACAGAAAACAGGTGAAGCCCCTTTTATTCCTTCACTTTGCTTCCAGGCTCTGAATATTCTTGATGGAAGACAAAAAAAGTCCCATACAAACAGTTACAAGAAGAAGGGAATAAGCAACACAAACCAGATAAGATAAGGGCTGGAGGACGTCCACAGATAACACATACTGGGAAGGATGCCAAACTCAGAGAGGAACCATAAACTAGAGATATTTCCATGCTTTGTTTCCAGCTTTCGCCCGTAGGCATGTCCAACCTCTTGTTCAGTTGTCACAGCTGCAGCCCATGAAGAGGATCAAGGCCCTCTCCTCCCCAGTAGACCAGGTCCCTCCCTTATCCTCTCCTCCTTGCATGCCCTAGGATGGAGAGGGGATGGGCCTGGTTCTTCCTCTGACTGCCCAGCCGGCCTCTGCCCTTCCCCAGCCTCCTCCACAACCTCTGGAGCCACATTTCCACTCCCTGTTGGCTGTTCCTCCTCTCCCTCAGAGTCAGTCTCCACCAGGGGCTTGACAAAGGGAGATTTTCCCCATACGATGACTTTGGAGAATTATTTTCCTCTCCTCTTCAACTAATTAAATGCAGAATTTTCAATGGGTACCTGTGTCTACCCCTAAACAAGAAATCTTCATGAGGCAAGAAATGGGAGATGAGATTATAGGTTCCTCCATCACAATAAGCTTCGATCCACATACATTTGTCTTATTCCAAGCTTTCATTGCTTACCTGATGTTCATTTCAGAGATTCTCCTGCAGTGGTTGAACGAATTGGCCAGCAAGCAAATCCCATTGGATGAAAATGCATTATCTCTGATGCTGCAAAAAATTGAGAGAAGAAAATAGAAGTAACAACATGTTAGCTGGGTTTGCAACCATGCTTGGTCCACCACCATGATAGTTGATGAATCAACCTATTTCTCTTGGTTCACCCAATCTATTGAACTAAGTGGTCTGAGTTTCCATAATAGACTAAGCCAGGGATCTCCAAACTTTAAGACTTGTGGACTTCAACTCCAAGAATTCACCAGCTAAGCTGGCTGGGGAATTCTGGGAGTTGAAGTCCACAAAGTTGCCAAGTTTTGAAGACCCCCGCACTAAGCCATAGAACATTAAGTTTATCCTCTTGTGCTAATGAAGATAGTAGATCTTTAATTTGTTCAACAATTGCATCACTGTTATTATCTGGAGCTTGTTTGGACTGAAGGATTGAGAATTTTAAGGAAATGTGGGCGAACCCACAAAATGGCTGCTGGGGGAATTTACCCATTCACAAAATGGCTGCCACAGTCAGGTAGAAAGTACCAATTTAACTGGATGCCTCCTGCCATAGTTCTCCTCCTTTCCTCCACCCAAAATTTCATTTTTTTCTGCGCAGATAGACACACTTCTACAAAAAGTAGTGTAGTTCAGTTTTCTAAGAATGTGGTTGAACTCAGAATTCCTCTTGAAATTACAAGGGGTAGGGAAATAGGTACAGGTAATCGACTTATAACCACATTGAGTCCCAAATTTCTGTTGTTAAGAGAGAGTTGTTAAGTGAATTTGCCCCATTTTATGACCTTCCTTAGGACAGTTGT
This sequence comes from Naja naja, assembly GCA_009733165.1. NCBI lineage: Eukaryota > Metazoa > Chordata > Lepidosauria > Squamata > Elapidae > Naja > Naja naja. The sequence continues at coordinate 4,321,505 of CM019161.1, forward strand.
TAAGTGAATCACTGCAATTTTAACTTAGTAACATGGTTGTTAAGGGAATCTCATTTCCCCACTGACTTTGTCAGAAGGTCACAAAAGGTGATCCCATGAACTCAAGTCATAAATACATGCCAGTTGCCACATGTCTGAATTTTGATCACACAAACATGGGGATTTTGTAAAGGTGAAAAACAATCATAAAATCCTTTTTTCAGTGCTGCTGTATCTTCGAACACTCACTAAATGAAATGTTGTAAGTCAAGCACTACCTGTGCCTTGTTTTAGTTTGACGAATCTTTTTTTTAACTTAAAGATAAAAAGGTGAACAGAGTATGGAATCTGGTAATTGTCAAGTAATATTAAGGATTTTTTTTAAAATAGGAATTGGCAGCTCTGTATACCTACATTGGGTTTCTAGGCAGAAATCTATCTGGACTCACCTTAGGAATCTTAAGCTCCGAAGACTGGACAGACACAACACCATCTGCTCAATGTCTTGATCATTTAGTGAATTTCCAGATAAGCTAGATAGGTGGAATGGAAAGTTTGAAATGCATCAGAAGAATAAAGTCTACTATGATTACTGCATTTATGGAGCAGAAATACTTTTGAAGATCCAAAGAGCTATTGAAATGGCCTCCAGCAACAGTATCAGGCTTTCGGGGTGATCTTGAGGAACATCAATCACATCAATGCTTCCATGACTGATCAAACTCAGCACCGATCCTGTAGATGTGGCCCAGTGAGCTAAGCTTTTTTCAAACTGAATTGCTCCATAGAGAAAAGATTTGGTGGCAGCAATGGATAGTCTCTCCCTCTTAAGCGTCAAGCTTGTAAAAATATTGAAACTAGGCAGAATAAATGTTCCTACTAAATGCCATTATCAAGATTAAACTTTCAGGGAAGCTACTTTGGACCAGATCCATCTCATGAACCATTCAATCCTTGCTCCATTTTCTACCAAATGCCAATTGGAAAATATTAATAAAAAAAAAACTTGTGTTCTGCTTCTGAGTTACATTTTATAACCTTTCTGTCTTCACAGAGTACAGTATCCAACATTGTTCATAATGTTAACTAAAGACGTTTACAAAAGTAAAATAAACCATCCAAGCTATTGTAGATAAAGCCCCTCCCCACACACATAAGGTGGTCCAACAGAATCAATTACAGGCAGTCCTCGACTTCTGCCCACAATTGAGCCCCAAATTTATGTTGTTAAATGAGACATTTGTTAATTGAGTTTTGCCCCATTTTATGACCTTTCTAGCCACTGTTGTTAAGTGAATCACTGCATTTGTTAAGTGAATAACATGGTTGTTAAGTGAATCTGGCTTCCCCATTGAAGGTTGCAAAGGGAGATCACATGACCCCGTGTCACTGCAATCATCATAAATGTGAGTCAGTTGCCAAGTGTCTGAATTTTGATCATGTGACCATGGGGAGGCTGCAATGGTCACGTTTTTCGGTGTTGTTGTAACTTGGAACAATTACTCAATGAACAGCTGTATGTGGAGGACTACCTGTGAAGTGTTAAACTGAAATTTATTATGGGGGAATTTTCAAAGCTTGAGTGTAAAAATTCAGAAATTTTTGTCAGCTTCTTGGTTACTGCAATTAAATAAAGTTGGATAAAGATGTCAAAACTAACAATACTGAGCAATCATTTCAACATGGATTCTACAGGCAATGTAACAATATTTAGAACCATTCAACAAGATTAAATCTTTTTCTGACTTCAGATATTAAAGACAGAATAAATCTGAATGTCCTGAGAAATTAGAAATTAACGCGTCCATGTATGGTGTGAAGGTATTTATCAACTTCCAATCACAATGGGGACCAGAATTTCTGTTGCTAAGCCAGGTACTTATTAAGTGAATTGCTCCTGATTTTAAAACCTTTTTGCCATGGTTGTTAAGCGAATCACTCCAGCTGCTGAGTGAATCGCACAATTCTTAAGCAAATCTGGGTTCCACCATTGACTTTGCTTGCTAGAAGTTGGATGGGAAAGTCAGAAATGGTGATCACATGATTACAGCACATTGCAACTGATACATGCTCATTGTCAAGCACCCAAATTTTGACCCCATGATGATCCTGGGGATGCTGCAACAGTCGTAAGTGCGAGGAACTGTCATAAGTCAATATTTTTCAGTGCCATTGTAACTTCCAAAAGTCATTAAATGGCTAATTGTAAATCAAGGACTACTATATAGTATGGCAAGTACAAAAAAAAAAATCAGCTGCAGTATGATTTTTTGCAGGGCCCATTCTGCATGGAGAAACTCAGCCTTCATTCGCAGCTGTTGGTAACACATTAAAATGTGCATATAGCTTGCCTCTCCTGCACTTCGGAATTTCAATTTGCTCCAATTCTGTAGTTATGCTGGAACTAATAGGCCGCCTGCTGAGTTAAAATTCCTCTTGGCAGAATAATCTGTATTTCTTGTTCATCTTTATCTCAAGTGGTCTGCCTCAGCAGAAAAAAAACAACTTTTATCACAGCCTTCTCCAAAATCTGCATAAACCCTCTCCCCCCAAAAAAACACTGAAGATTTGGGCCGGTTTTAGATACATTTACAAAGAGGGTAGAAGAGGTTTCATATTCTCAGTCTTTCAAGGGGGGTTGAAACAGGTTCTTCCAACTTTAACAGAAGCTTTGAAACCGATATTCGTCACCATGTGGCCATTTGGCGCTCCAGTAAGTTTGCAGCTATTTTCAACCCAGAACGCAGCCTTTCAGGTGGAAACTGTTTTATAGATTTGTGCCTGGGTTTTGCCTGAAAATAATTTTAAATGGGGCGATTAAAAGCTTTCAGATTCAAAACGTGTTATGGTTCCTTTGGAGAAAAGTTTAACTTAACAACTGGGTTACTAACTTAACAACTGCAATGATTCACTTAACAACCGTGGCAAGAAAGGTTGTAAAATGGAGCAAAATTCACTTAACAACTGCCTACCTTAGCAACATAAATATTGGGCTCAATCAGAGGTGGAATTCAGCAGGTTCTGACCAGTTCTGGAGAACCATTAGAGGAACTTTTGAGTAGTTCGGAGAACCGGCAAACCCACCTCTAACTGGCCCTGCCAACCCCATCTATGCTCCACCTCCCATTGAGTTGCAGCTGATTGGTTGGGTCTCCTTTGGTTGCCCTGCACAGGAGAATGGAGCTGGAAAGCAGGTTAGTGGGGTGGGGAGGGAATGGGGATTTTGCAGTATATCCTTCCCCTGCCACGCCCACCAAGCCACGCCCAGAGAACCGGTTGCAAAAAAATTTGAATCCCACCACTGGGCTCAATTTTGTCCATAAGTAGAGGAAGACCTATACTTTGTTCATGCAAACTCAGTTCCATTCTGGTTTAAATGTTGGGTAAAGATGCGCACACACCCATCACAACACTTACTTGATTTCTGCTAATCCAGAACATTTGGTGAGAATCGTAAGGAGGCGAGTCATGTCCAGCCCAATTGGGCAACCCTCCAGGCTGAAAGAGAAGATCATTTCCTGCATTGCAAAGATTTAAATCCAGAATAGGATGACAACCCCTCCCCTTTCTTATGCTTCCCCCCAAATGCTTTTTCGCCTATCCTACAGATTCTATAACAATATGCTAGCAGCTACCCCAAAATGAGGAAAAAGGATGATGATTATTTTTTGCAACTCTTTGCAGAGAGTTCTGTAAATAGTTTCAAAAGATACTAGAATTGTTCACATTGCACTCATGTCAGAAGCACTGAAGTCCTTCTGGGTTGAAAGGATTGTGACATCGTTGTTGCCTGGGAGATGCCCAGCTGGGACGCCTATCATGTCCCTGACAGGAGCAGGAGCCAAGGACAGAAACTTATCTCACCCCGGGGCAGCTCTCAGGTCTCGAACACGGGCTTGCTAACTTGCAATCCAGCATCCTAACCCCGTAAGCCATCGTGCTCCTAGGTGTTAGGTCTGTTATCACCAGTACTTGGGTGTGGTGGCCACTGAGTTTCCCTGGATGACACTAGTAGGACCTTGGGGTACTCATCTCTAATGATCTAAGTGCTAGAGCCCACTATAACTACATAGCCAAAAAGGCATTAAGAGTTGTTAAACTAATCTTGTAAGCTTTTTCTCTGGTAGTATCACACTACTAACTACAGCATACAAAACATTTGCTAGACCAATACTTGAATACAGCTCACCAATCTGGAACCCACATTACGTATCTGATATTAACCCAGTAGAGACTGTGGTAGCCACTGAGTTTCCCTGGATGACACTAGAAGCTGGCAGCACACTGCAGCCTGGTGGAGGGGCCTCTTTGCTATCCCATGAGCTCATCTTCTATTCATTCTCTTATCTGTTGGGATGGGGATGGGATGTCTCTGATTTTCCAGGTGTACAGGTGATATCATTTACTAACATCACCACTAACTTCAAGGATTGGTTGAGGGGTTATGCCAATGTGATTGAGGGGTTTCACCCATGTGGATCTATTCTCCAATCCCAATGCTGTATCTATGCTGTTCTTTTCTGCTTGTAAAAATGGTATAAAAGTAATAAACACCACGTATGTGGTCAGACATCTTTGGACACTGAAATGACTGGTTATTGAATCCCCACACTTGGGAACATTGGCAGGCTATTTTGTCCCCATAGAGAATGGCAGAGGAAGCACCGCTGCTTTGGAGCTGAGCCACCAAAAAGATGAAAATACAACTTACTAAAAGCAACGGCTTTTCAGCTGCTTCCTGGCATGCTTGCTGGCTGGGCTGTACCTTTGGGGGACAAAAAGCATAGGTTATTTGAGCCAAGGACGTGGTTGAGTTCTGTATTCTCCTAGTGCAAAAGTGTTTATCAAGATGGTGCTAACACATCTGGTTGCTTAATTTCTGAAATGAAAAGCTCCTTCCCATCTTGGCTAGCACTGATGACGTTACCTAACTTGGGTAATGAAACATCTGCAAGAAAACAGTGAAGCGCAGAGAGCATCAACGGCCTCTCATTTCAATCCTGAGCTATGTTCTCCTTTATTGGGGCCTTCTGATCTCGTGTTACCTAATCTTTCTAGTTGGATGTGCTAGGTATTGAACTAATAAACTTCTGCAGGCAAAATATCTGGATCTTCAGTGTTGAGTGCAGTGTTGAGTGTTGAGTGCAAATGGTTGACCAACAAGCATCTTTATACCAAGATTAGAAGAAATCTGACAGCATCTTTTCCAACTAACATTTCATTTATTTATTGTAAGCTCCAGGACCCCAAAATTAATGTCTTTTAATAAAATGTATTAGTCAGAAAAGATGCTACCATATTCTGTCTGATTTTAGGCTACCATGGATCAAAAGAGCTCTCCTTTAATATTAAAAATTGGAGGATAAATTTCTTTTGGAATCCTTGTAGATTTGTATATTGCTTCTAGCAAGTTCATAGTGAAACAGATGTGAGATGGAACAATTTTCAGGAACTTGAAACCAATTCCTTTCCTGGAAAAAAAAATCCATTTATTTTTAAGTTTTATGTAGCTGCTGAGAGAACTATACTAGTACTTCCAAGAGTGACCAATTTTAAAAAGTTATAGGTAGTCCTTGAGTTACAACCACAATGAAGCCCAAACTTAGTGTTGCTAAGTGAAAGATTTGTTAAGTGATTTTTATCCCATTCTACGACTTTTCTTGCCACAGTTATTAAGTGAACCACTGCAGTTGCTAAGTTAGTAGCATAGTTGTTAAGTGAATCTAGTTTCCCCATGGGCTTTGCTTGTCAGGTTGCAAAAAGGGGATCATGTGACCCCCCAGGACACTGCGACGGTCATAAATATGAGTTAGTTAACAAGCGCCTGAATTTGGATCACGTGGGGATGCTGCAACAGTTTTAAGTCTGAAAAATGGTCATGAGTCACTTTTTTCAGTGCCGTTGAAATTCTAAATGGTCACTAAATGAAGTGTTGTAAGTCAAGGACTACCTGTACTCAGGGGTGGGATCCAACTAACTACCGGTTTGGTGGTTTACGATTTGGTTTACGATTTGCTGCGCGCACGTGTGAATCGTTGTTAGTTTGCTGCCTGGACAGCTGAGCAGCGCTGCACGCGGGTGCACAGTGGTTGAAAAAGCACTTTTTTCCTGCTTTTTCAACCACAGCTGTGCCCCGCAAAGCAGCTGAGGTTGAAAAAGCAGGAAATAAAGGTCAGGTAAGAGCCCAGGTGGGCAGGTGGGCCAAACAGAGCAGCAGACACTGAACCGGTTCTATGTCTGCTGCTCTTCAGGGCTACCGGTTCTACAGAGCCAGACAGAACCAGTAGAATCCCACCCCTGCCTGTACTTCAAAAAACCACCACCCCTTGGTGCTGAAATGCGAAGGGTATTTTAAACATGGGTGGAAAGAAAAAGATGCTTATCACTCACAGTAATAAATCAGTTCCTTGGTGCAGCCTAGTGAAGGTCCACTGATTTTTAATTGAAATACTGGATCATAAATGGGCACATTTTGAAATTGGCCCCTAAAACCTGAATGCAAAATTGAACCTACATCCCAACCTGTTCATCTATAATCAAGATAAATTCTACCTGAAAAGTAAGATGCATCAAAATGAAGACAATCCTCACCTGATTTGTTCTCCAAAGCTTAAGTGACATCTCTGGATGCTTCCCAAACTATAAGAGAATGCAGAAATGCTATGAGTAAAGTGATTCCTAAATGAATGTAGCATCCCAGTTACTCAAGTGAGACTAATTTGACTTCTCAACCAGGATTTTTCAATTGTGCAGCAACTTGATGTGATACCTTCACTCTGAGCCCATCTCCATAGATTTGAGTTTAAAGTAGCTGTTGTCTTTGCCACCAACAAGCCTTGAAAGAGAATCCAATTCCAGTGAATTAATTGACATAAACATCATTCCTGCTCTTTTTGTCCAGTCTACTGTAAAATGCAGGAAGAGCTATAAATATGGAAAAAATATTGCTGAAATATTGCTATGGTGCAGTGTTTCTCTGACAATGTTAAAAATGTATGGAATTCAAGTCCCAGAATTCCCCAATCAGAATTCTGGGCATTGAAGTCCATAACGTTTTAACATTCCTAAGGTTGAGAGACACTTCTATTGTGGTTAAAGGCCCTGTAGTAGAAACTGGGAGATGGTGAATCCTGGTTTAAGCTCAAAAGTCAACTGAGAAAGTTAAGCTCAATCTTACTCAACCCTAGGAAGAAGGCAAGTACAAAAAAGGTTGTCAAAAAACCCTGCAAGGTCTACTCCAAGCTATTATCTACTGTACAGTAGACCACGGGTGTCAAACTCGATTGTGTCACGTGACGTATAGCAACGTATCACAATGTTTTTTGTCTTTGCAGAGTTTGGGTGGGCCTGCAGGTGACGCATCTGGCCCACGGGCCACCAGTTTAACAGACCTGGTCTAGACTGACCTGAATGTCAAAGTTCTGGTGATTGCCCTAATTAAATCATGAGCATCAAGCCAAGCTTCAAAAGAATCCAAAAGATTTATTAGGAGTAACATGTCAGCATTGACCCGTATGAAGCCAATCATAAATCAGATTCTCCAATGAAGCATGTTCACGGGCTGGGTGTCATCCATCACATTTTCCAATGTAGGATTTTCACAGGCAGAGATCTGGTAGCCTAGCTACAATCTTTGTAAGATAACTGTGGAATGTACTTCTGGTTTTAATGACCATACTGCTTCTTCAGGCTTCCCCCCCACTCCTGCTTATGGCACCTCGAAAACAAGCATAGGGATGCTTTACAAGTTGACACTGAAGGCACAAAACAGGCACACAAACAAACAAGAAACCCTCAAACCCAAACCACCCAGTTGTATTAGAATACAACTTCCCCCAGTCCCAACCATTCAAGAGATTTGCTCCTGGAGATAGACTTTTGTAGCCCATCACAGCTTTTTTTTTGTTATTGGCTTAGCATATAGTGTGCAGAATGGTATTGACAATACAGCTGGTGTTTTGACATACCCTAAATGCACTGAAGTGATATGTTCTAAGCGGGAGAAGAATTTCAGCAAGGAAATGACACCGTCCAGTGACATTTGGTTATTATCTAGGCTGGAAGGAAAGAACAGAAATGGTCATTGCCAGGAACACATATATGATTACAATGCATACAGAAGTGAATCTGACCACAGATAATTCCTTTCATGGTATTCAAAGCTCTAAGCACCTTATCCTAGCTACTTGGTGTTAGTATGTGAGGGTAAAAAAATAATTATTTAATAATTAATTAATAAAATAGGCTGATATTTTTAATGTGGTAATGCTACTCACTTTCAGTTCTCTCTCTCTCTCTCTCTCTCTCCCTCTCCCTCCCTCCCTCCCTCCCTCCCTCTCTCTCTCTCTCTCTCACACACACACACGCACACACACACACACACACACACACAGGGAGCCTATAAAATAATGGTTTTGAAAATATGGAACCTGAACATCTGTGGACTTCAACTCCCAGTATTCCCCAGCCAGCATGCTGAAGTCCACACATCTTCAAGTTTCCAACTTTCAAAATTATTAATCCAAAACAATATAAAAATAGCACTTAACAAGAACTGTAAGTTCCCAACTGCCATAAAAAAGTGGTATAGTCCAGACAATGTCTACAATGAGGACCAAGTCAGGATTATTTAAGATCTGTCTGAGGATACTTAGTTCTACAGATATCATTAATTAAAGAGAAACCTTTACTTACATTAAATAATTCAAATTCTTCAAAACTTTGATGGAATCCATTATCTTCAGAACTCCTGAGTCACCGAAAGAATTATTTGACAAACTGATGATAGGACAAAGAAAATAATGCAAAAAAGAAATTACTAATCCAATGTGCATATTTATCTTCTGTTATTGCATATTTTACTTTAGACTGTGAATTTAATTGAGGCAATATTTTAATTTTATTGGTTTGGGCACAGGACCTGGTGGAAGATTTCAAAATATTCAAATGCATCTTAACATATCTTCTCCAAAATGGAAGCATCTGGAACACTAACACAAACATATTGATGCAGACATCCAAAATTTCGAAGTATTCCCAAGTTCAGGACATTCACGTTAATTGACAAGAATGAATACTTACTCTAATTCTAATATGCTGCTACATTTTCTCAGCACTAAGCACAAGTTCCTGAGATCTTCATCATGAAAATGATTACCTGCCAAGCTAATAAAGAAGGCAAATCACCATTCAAGTGTTGACTAAACCAGGTAAGTCTAAATCTTCTTAAGCTAGGTTCACACAAAATAGTAAACCCTAAACCTGGTTCAAAAAATGTTTAGACTCTTGATGTCTTCCTCAGAGCCAGTGACACATACAATGGTCTTTTTCCTGCAAGCATTTAGAGGACCAAACTAAGCAGATATTAACAAAGTGACCGTACCGTATTTTCTTTGATGTCACCTCCATCTGTTGACATTGGTTTAACTGGACATCATGAAAATTGTAATTTCTGTAGAAAAGGCAAATGACAAAACAGTATACAATGGGTAGAAGGAACCAGCACCAGATATCCAGCAATGCGATTGCTCAAATGTGGCTAGAAATCTACTATACAGTAGAGGACAGAGACAATGGCCTTGAAGGTCAAAAGGAAGACCCACCACCGAGGCAATGGTGGCATCAAAGGAGCCTGGCCAAGCAAGAAACTTGAGGAAACATCTCAGATAAGCCATTCCCTAGTTCACATGAAGATAACTTGAGGGAGTGGGAAGCACATTGAGACTTGTAAAATTCTGTCACTATACGTTTTCCATAAATATAGTCTAGGTGTCATTGATTTCCTAGCCTGGCGTCAGGCATGAAGAATCAGGACCACACATTAAGTTCCAGTTAAGATGAATCACAAACCACATTTTTGCCTACTCACAAAAATCTAGTCAACTAAGGTCAGCTGAATTGGCGCTAGATCATATTAATTATAATAATAATTAATTATTATAATAATATAATAATAATATAATAATAATAATATAATATAATAATAGATCATATTAAGAGCAATTGTGTTCTCTTCGCTGATGATGTAAAGCTATTCAACACCACAGATAATTCTGCTACCCTTCAAAAAGACCTTGACTATATATCAGAATGGTCAAACAAATGGCAACTTCAAATCTCAACAAATAAATGCTCTGTCTTACATATTGGCAAAAAAAATCAGAAAATAAAATACAAGCTGAATAGTCAAGACCTTGTTGATGATCCAAACTCCGTCAAGGACCTTGGAATACTCATCTCTAATGATCTAAGTGCTAGAGCCCACTGTAACTACATAGCCAAAAAGGCATTAATAGTTGTTAACCTAACCCTACGTAGCTTTTTCTCTGGTAATATCACACTACTAACTAGAGCATACAAAACCAATACTTGAATACAGCTCATCAGTCTGGAACGCACATTACGTATCTGATATTAACATAGTAGAGAAAGTCCAGAAATATTTCACAAGAGTTCTACACTCCTCTACTCATTGCAGAATACTTTATGCCACCAGACTTGAGGTTCTAGACCTAGGAAACCTAGAACTATGCCGTCTTTGGTCCGATCTTAGTATATAAAATCATACATTGCAATGTCCTACCTGTCAATGAATACTTCAGCTTCAACCATAACAATACAAGAGCACACAATAGATACAAACTCAAGGTTAACCACACCAAACTTGATTGCAGGAAATACGACTTCAGCAACAGAGTGGTCAATGTCTGGAATACTCTACCTGACTCTGTGGTTTCTTCCACTAACCCCAAAAACTTTAACCTTAGACTGTCTACTGTTGACCTCACCCTTTTCCTAAGAGGTCTGTAGGGGGCGTGCATAAGCGCATCAAAGTGCCTACCGTCCCTGTCCTATTGTTTCTTTTATTTTCTTATATGTATCCATGTATTTATAACTATGTTTATACTTATACCTATTATCTTGTAAGCAATTGACTAATCAAATAAATAAATAAAAATAAATAGATAAGAGTCAATGGGATTCAAAAGGAGTTAGGCCATTTCTAGCATCATTATTACTCCAGGCTGATAACTCGCTCGACTTTGCCTGCTCTTCTCCAACATCTAGTCTTCCTTGAAGGACTGACACATACCTTGACTGAGTAGCATCAGGGTCTCCTTTATTCACAAAGGTCAAAACTGCAATTTGTTGATCAACACTAGAGAGAAGAGAAAGAGTTCTGCAAGATCATGCCTTGATGGTAAAGTTGACCAAAGGTCTGCAGGAAAAAGCCTAAGAAATTATACATAAACACACCTCCATTTCTTGTGGTGAGAAGTTCCAAAAGCCCAGTGCCCCTCTAGATTTTATTCCCTTTGAAGCAGGCTATTCTATAGAGGTAGTCCTCTACTTACAACCATTTGTTTAAGGACCATTCAAAGTTACAATGGCACTCAAACTAGTGAATTACAACCAGGCCTTGCACTTATGACCGTCATAGCATCCTTACAATCATGTGGTCAAAATTTGAGTGAATGGCAACTGACAGTTGCATTGTCCTGGGATCATGTATCATTATTTGTGACCTTCTCAGTGAGCTTCCAACAGGTAGTCAATGGAAGAAGCTGGATATAATGACTGCATGATTCACTTAACTTGATTCGCTTAATGACTGCATGATTCACTTAACAATTGCAGTGATTTCACTTCATGGCAAAAAGGTTGCAAAATTGGGTGCCACTCACTTAACAGCCATCTTGTTTAACAATGGAAATTGGTCCAATTGTGGTCGTAAGTCAAGGACTACCTGCATTTGTTTTAGAAATAAACTGATTCTGCATAAGTGCAACCATGCAACTCAAAGTTTTCCAGAGAACATTCAACCAATCAAAAGTGGGCACATATAATAAAGCTAAAATGTTTCTGCTGCTCAACCTTCAGTCCAGAATTATAACAACAGCCATTTCTCTTAAAACTTGAATTGTCCTTTTCTTGATTAGCCCCAGGCATACCTGGCTTCCAGCTTCACAACATTTGGGCAAAGATTCACCCAGTCCAGGAAATAAAAAATACTCTTAAGCGAGAGCTGGTTGTTGTTTAAACTGCAGAAAACCAAAAGAAAGAGAGATCGTTAGAAAACAGCTATAGCAATAAATGCCACATTAATATTAACTGATGGCTTAGTGCAGGGGTGTTCAACTTTGGCAGCTTTATGACGTGTGGACTTCAATTCCCAGCATGGCTGGCTGGGGAATTCTGGGCAAATGAGCAACTCTTATCTCAAGTCGATGAACAACTGCAATGTGTGGGGTTGTGTGTCTCTGAGTTTGTTGTTGTTTGGGGAGTGGGGAATCTCTCTTGCCTTGGCAGCTACATCTACTAGCCCATGCAACTTTCTGGATAATGTTTTTTGAGGTTCTTCCTAGGGTTGAGAAAGAATCACTGGCTCAAGGCAGTTGTGTCTCTGAGCTCACGGCTTGCAAAATTATACTTCACATTGCAAAAAGTCAGTTGGACTTACAGGTCCTCGACTTACAATCACAATTGGAACCAGATTTTCCATTGCTAAGCATGACGGTTGCTAAGTGAGTCATGCCCAATTCTATGTCTTTTCCCACAGTTGTTAAGCAGATCACTTCAGTTGTTAAGTGAATTGTGTGGTTGTTCAGCATATCTGGCTTCTCCCATTAACTTTGCTTGTCAGAAGCCAGCTGGAAGATTCCAGATGGTGATCATGCGAATCTGGGACACAATGACCATTGTAAATACATGTTGGTTGCCAAGCGACTGAATTTTGATCACATGACCATAGGGATGCTGTGATGGTGATGTGACAGGGACTTGTCATAACTCATTTCTTTCCATGCTGTTGCAACTCTAAGCAGTTGCTAAACAAATGGTTGTAAGTCAAGGACTATCTATATTAGGAATCAAATAGCAATAGCACTTAGAATTATATACCACTTTAAGTGCTTTTACAGCCCTCTCTAAGTGGTTTACAGAGCCAGCCTATTGCCCCCAACAATCTGGGTCCTCATTTTACCCACCTCGGAAGGATAGGAGGCTGAGTCAACCTTGAGCCAATCAGGATCAAACTCCTGGCAGTGGGCAGAGTCAGCCTGCAATAGTGCATTCTAATAGGAAGGTAGGTAGGTAGGAAGGAAGGTAGCAAGCAATAGCACTTAGACTTATATCGTGCTTCACAGTGCTTCCCAGCCCTCTCTAAGCCGTTTACAGAGTCAGCATCTTGCCCCCAACAATCTGGGTCCTCATTTTACCCACCTCGAAAAGAATGGAAAGCTGAGTCAACCTTGAGCTCATGAGAATCGAACTGACGGCAGTCGGCAGTCAGCAGAATTAGCCTGCAATACTGCATTCTAACCACGGCGCCACCACACCTCTTGCAATCAAATGCATTTTCATATTAAATGAAAATGGCAAATTTTCAGAAGGACTTACTTCAGAGGCCCAGAAATGCACATCTGGGACATCACAGCCATGAGTTGTCTGCATCTTTCATCACCAAGCTGGTTATCTGATAAACTGACATGTTTCTTAAGGCTAGTAATGGACTGAATCGCCTCTTTCTCTTTAGAGAAAACTTGGAAAGAATGGCTACCTACTTGATTTCAGACAGGTGGGAACAGTTCCGGAGAATGTCTACCAATTCCTCTGCCCTTTGTGAATCTAGCTGGCAATCTTGCAATCTAGACACCGCAAGAGGAAAGCAGCAATCATGAATATATTTTCAGTTGACCCCATTCCTCATTTTTATCCCGTTGCCCTAATTGTGGCACACAAAGCTCTTGCAAACTCAAGAATATTGTTTCTTATGCTCTGCTTTTGTTGTTAATGTGGAAAGACACAAACAAAAGCTGACTAAGACAACAGCTAAGTCACGGCTTAACAGAATAACAGAGGTGGAAGGGATCTTGGAGGTCCAGTGGGCTGGGGACCACTGGTGGTCCACGAGAAAATTTTGGTGGTCCGGAGAGAAATGTTACCCCCAATTAATCCAGGCTGCATGGGGACACAAGGCTGCACTGCCCACATGGCCTGCAGGAACACAAGGCTTGTGTCGCTTGCATTGCGCACAACATGAGGTAGTGAGGGGAGGGGGGACTTGCCCCATTCACCCCACGTACCTGGCCTGGCCACTGGGCTGCTTCTTTCTGCTTCTTTCTTCTTCTGCTTTTGGCTGCATGCAAGGAAAGCAGCAAAACTCTTTCTTTCTCTCCCCTAAACTCCGCCAGAAATGAGTCTTTGGGACCCTGCAAGGCCTCCTGCTCCAAGAGTCTGCGCCGGCATGACAAGTCTCACAAAGAGCTGGCCACTACGTGAGGTAATCTTAAACTGATTGATCACTATGAGTGTGAAGTGGGACTTTCCTTGTTTCCCGCTTTTTTTCTCTTATGGGCTCTGTGAGAATTTACCTCAGGATGGTCCTGCATGATTTACCTGATGATGCTCCTGTTTGCCCGACTATCTACTTTTGCCAAGTATACATTTGCAAAATACATTTATTGATATAAAACTACAAGTTTGTGTCAGCATCTCCAATTATTTGGATACCGACGGTGCAATTCCCTGACAAATCTTCCAAAATGCGTCCGTCTGACAAGTTGCATTAATTCTTAGGGGTGCTGAGTTCCTTAAAACAGCTGCAACTTTTGAGGCTTGAATGCAAGCCTGAAAATTGATCCGCAATTTTAATAAGCAGCATAGTGGTGCTGGGTTCATGCATGATCCAAAGTCACTTTTTCTGAATGATTTTTCAAAGATGTACATGCCGTGTTGTTTGGGCTCATATTGTCATAAAATCCTAAATTAAAAATCATATACATAGATGATTGTTATAAATATGATGCATTAGAAATTTATTATATCCTCAAATAATTTTAAGGTACAACTTCTCCCTCCCTCCCTCCCTCCCTCCCTCCCTCTCTCTCTCTCTCTCTCTCTCTTAAATGCTGGAATATCTTCATGTGATAAAGCCCCTAGGTTTGTTGTTTAAAACAAGCACAAATCCAAATACTATTTGGATTTTTTTTTTAAGTGCCACTGAAAAATTCTCACATCAAGAGACACTTACTGTAAAATTAAACTTCTGGGTTTAGGAGCAATTTCTTCATTAATTCCCATATCTTTTAATCTGAAACTGTGACATACAATAAATATTAATTGATAAATCAGTCGATAGATGGTTTCTGACATTTATGTCCTAGAGACCAGTTAAAGTACAAAGAAGGGAAATTAAATATTTATACTATTTCTAGGGCTGTTTTTTTCCTTCTTTTTTAACATTTATAGATACGGTAATAATATACAGAGATTTTGGCATTAAATTGAAAAACTTATACTTCTTTTAATGTCATGAAAACAAACAGATGTACTCTTACTAATGTTACACTGACCATTACTTGTATGACTTCAGTTTTAAGTCTTAAGTAAAAATAAATTAAAATGCACACACACACACACACGCACACACACAAATGCAAAAAAACATAACTAGTTCAATTGAGACTTTCAAAATATCTCAGAAAATCACTGGGGTTTAAATTAATCCTAAATCCTTTTTTAAAAAAAATTTGGAAAATAAACTTCTGTCTTCTTAATA
Source organism: Naja naja (assembly GCA_009733165.1). Lineage (NCBI taxonomy): Eukaryota > Metazoa > Chordata > Lepidosauria > Squamata > Elapidae > Naja > Naja naja. The sequence continues at coordinate 4,337,043 of CM019161.1, forward strand.
CTTATTTTTTTCCATTGCCAGTCTGCCCAATGTTGCAATTTCTGTCTTTTGGACTTCTTTAAATATAGAAGAGTGTAGAATAAGAGCTAGAAGGGACCTTGGAGGTCTTCTAGTCCAGTCTTCTGCTCAAGCAGGAGAACCTATTCAGATAAAATCCAGTCTCTATCCAGTCTCTTCTCAAAAGCCTCCAGTGATGGAGGTTAATATAATGAACCTCAGCCAATTTTTTCTTTCAAACTAATTAATTTCAGAAATTACTGTGAACCAGAATAACCAGTATAATAGAATTGGAAGGGACATTGGAGGTCCTCTGGTCCAATTCCCTAAGCAACCAGAAGACCCTACACTATTTTGGACAAATGGTTGTCCAATCTCTTCTTAGAAAACTCCAGTGATGGAGCACGCACAACTGCCAAAAGCAATCTGTTCCACTGATTAATTGTTCTGTCAGGAAATTTCTCCATAGTTCTAGGTTGCTTCTCTCCTTGATTAGTTTCCACCCATTACTTCTTGTCCTGCCTTCAGGGGCTTTGGAGAATAGCTTCTTCTTTGGGGAAGCCTCTCAATAGAATAGAATAGAACTTATTTATTTATTTATTTATTTATTTATTTATTTATTTTTAATTACATTTATATGCCGCCCTTCTCCGAAGACTCAGGGCGGCTTACAATTTTTGGAGCACAACCCAATGCGCTCAGCAATTTATTTATTTATTTATTTATTTATTTATTTATTTATTTATTTATTTATTCGACTTGTATGCCGCCCCCTCTCCAAAAGGACTCGGGGCGGCTCACAGATAAAAACAATACAAATAAATTAAACTAGCTAAAATAGAATTAAATTACTGCAACCCGAATTAAACTAAAAATCCCATAATGAATTAAAAAAAACCCTTCCCCCAAGGAGTCAGCACAGCCCAGCCTGTTCAAACAGCCAGGTTTTTAGGTCACGACGGAAGGTGCGGAGATCCGGGGGCCAGGCAGAGCCCCAGAGGTAGCTGGTTCCAGAGAGTGGGAGCTGCTACAGAGTAGGCCCTTCCCCGGGATACCGCCAACCGACACTGAGTCGCAGACGGCACCCCGAGAAGTCCCTGCCTGTGCGTTCGTACAGGGCAGTTGGTATTCGATGCTGGAAGAATTAGAATTAGAATTAGAATTAGAATTAGCATTGGAATTGGAATTGGAATTGGAATTGGAATTGGAATTGGAATTGGAATTGGAATTGGAATTGGAATTAGAATTAGAATTAGAATTAGAATTATTAGAATTAGAATTAGAATTAGAATTAGAATTAGAATTAGAATTAGAATTAGAATTCTTTATTGGCCATGTGTGATTGGACACACAAGGAATTTGTCTTGGTGCAAATGCTTTCAGGATACATAAAAGAAAAGATACATTCATCAAGAGTCAAGAATCATCAGGTACAACACTTAATGATAGTCATAGGGTACAATAAGCAATCAAATCATACTAGGAAACAGTCAATATTGGAACATGCTACCATGTCACCCCCTAATGCCTTAAAAACCAGTTTCTCACCTAGGTTCTTTTGATGAGAGGTTGGCAAAGGAGATTATTAAGATGCTCTTCCTGGAAATAAGCAGTGGAAAAATAATATGAGTTTAATTTTGCTACCCCATCCAACAAAACAGCTTCATGGAATAGTATTAATTACAGTGGCCCATATGCCCAACTATGTGCTATTTACCTAATAGTCAAGAGATAAAGAAGGTCTTGTTTTAAGACAGGGGAAAAAAAAGAATTTTGCTATGGTTTTTTTTCCTCTTGCAATCTTTAGCAGTTGGTACCTTATTTGAAGCTTGGAAACTTTTGGACAATTTGCAGCTGCTTTACTGAAGGCCAGGACGGTTCCCACAGACATCTCATTGTAGCTTAAACTGTTTAAAATATAATACACTTGCTGTTGCAAATCCATGGCAAATTACTTGTTAAGCAGAAAATGTCATCCATTTTCACCCACGTGCAAAATTTCAGAGATTAAAATTACAATTATTTTGTGGCCATCCCAGTTTTTTCTATTTTATAAATTAGACTTAAATCTTAAATACAAAATATCATTTTGTATGGCATCCAGCCACAGTTTGCTGAACTATGTTTTGAGATTGTGTTCATGCATTTCATTAAACCATGGTGTGGTAGTTGCTTTTGTTTTAGCTGACAGACGATCCCTGTCTTTTTATAAACCATTGTTTATGTTTAGAAGGTCTCCTGCCTTGAGTAGGGGGTTGGACTAGAAAACTTCAGAGATCCCTTCCAGTTCTATGATTCTATGATCTATGGCAGAATGAGCTACCTACCCAGCTAACCACAGTTAACCTGAAACCTAAGTATACCTAATAGTGCCATTAGAAACCTAATGTCTTCTAATGGCACATGGAATTAAATGTGAATAAACTGTAATAGGCACAGTTCACTCTGCAAAACGCTGCACAAATATTCCAGGGGAACTAATTCAGTGCAGTTGTTAAGAAATTGGACTAAGATCAGGAAGAACAAGCACAGCCTTTCCTTCGCAATTCAACATACAGCTATGCTGTGAGGAAAACTAAGAAGAGAGACAACCATGTACTATATACCACCTTCAACTTTTCTACAAACGTGGGATATAAATTTAATAAGTAAAATATGGGGATGGCCACTTGTGTCAATATTCTTCAGGAAAAATATTTATATTGTGCGTATTATATATGTATAAAGTTGATTGTCACAAGGCAATGCTTTGACTTAAAAGGTAGTGATTTCTCAGAATGGCAGGTCAAACATGAGACATATGCTGTTATATTAATAGATTCAGAAGAGGATATAGATATAAAATGTATTCTGTCAGAGACATGGCCGTTATTTGAAGCTACTTTTGCAGCCTGGCAAAAGGAATTCTGGGAGTTGAAGTCCACACCTCTGAAAATGGCCAAGGTTGAGAAACATTGTTTTATACTGTACTTACTCCATTGTCTTTAACTTTTCCATGGCGGGAAATATTTCTGTCAGCTTGATCATGTCCCGCTCTTTCAACCTGTTGTCCTGCAAACTGAAATATAGCAATTGATTAAAATATTAAGATCTCTGATTCATGATCAGGCATGCCACTGATTCACACTTTTCCCTAAGTGACAAGGTTTACAATTACTTTATTTCTTCCAGCTGATGACAGTTTGGCAAAACTCGAACGAGATCTTCAAATCCTGGGCTTCTAAGAGTTCCACCAGTTAACCTGAAAACAAAAAGTGATATTGTTGTAATGGAGTCTAAATCCCACTTTCCCACAGAGTGTACAAAAAAAAATTGATTCTGTAATTTTGATGGACTGTAAGACCATACTGCATATTAAGTCATGGCTTGTTTTGATCATGGTTTTTGGAATTAGCTGCAGGACTTTAATGCACACATGTCACATATTATAATTGTGCCTTTTCTCTGTTGAGAACTAGGAGAAGGAGGAATTCATAAGCTGAAATTGATATTATGCTTCATCAGAAAGACCTGGAAGGGATCTTGGAAGTCTTCTACTCCAGTCCCCTGCTCAAGCAGGAGATTCTATATTATGGGTGCCAAACTTGTTATGTCACATTGCTGTCATGTGACGTTTTGTGATGTTTTCCCCATTGGCGGAACTGAGGTGGGCATGACCTGCACATGTTGCATCCAGTCCATGGGCCACCAGTTTGACACCCCTATTTTATACCATTATATACTAGTACTATACATTAGTGGATGGATGGATGGATGGATGGATGGATGGATGGATAGATAGATAGATAGATAGATAGATAGTAGATAGATAGTAGATAGACAGAGACAGATGTTTGATAGATGAAAGATAGTAGATGGACAGATAGAGATAGATAGATGATGGATAGATGATAGATAGATAGATAGATAGATAGATAGATAGATATAGATAGACGACAGATGAGATAGATAGACAGACGAGATAGACAGATAGACGATAGAGAATGATTGAAGACGACAGATATAGATGATAAGATAGTTGGACAGATAGACGATGATAGCATGATATAAGATAGAAGATAGATGATGACAGATAATAGATAGATAGACGACGATAGACGATAGACAGATAGAATAGACATAGACGACAAACAGAGATGATAGATAAAAGTAGACGACAGATAGATGATAGAACGACAAATAGCAGAAGACAGACGATATAGCATGACAAGATAGATAGATAGACAGAGATAGACAGACATTTATAGAGCATTATATAGATGACAGAGACGACAGACAGACAAGATGATTAATGATGATAGAAGAAAGACAGAATTATGACAGAAGAATGACAGACAAATAAGAATTAATGATAGAAACGACAGATAAGCATTATGATGATAGACATGATGCAATGATTAGACAGATAGATGACGATAGACAGATGATGAGACAGAGACAGACAGACAGATATACACAGATAGAGAAAATAGACGACAGATAACCGACAGACAGCAGATAGACAGAAAACAGACATAGATAGAGATAGATAGATAGATAGATAGATAGATGATATAGATAGATAGATAGATGATAGATAGATAGATAGATAGATAGATAGATAGATGATAGATAGGTATAGACAGATAGATGATAAATAGATGATAGATAGATGATATAGATGATAGATAGTAGATAGATATAAGATACCATAGATAGATAGATAGATAGATAGATAGATAGATAGATAGATAGATAGACAGACAGACAGACAGACAGACAGAAGAGGGGGAGGGAGGGAGTGTGAAAGTGAGAGTAAGAAAAAGAAAAAGAGAGAGAGAGAACCATGCCTAATTTTCAGACTTGGCTTCCATAGATTATAAGAAGTACTGACTAAATATTAACTTTATTTCACATAATGCACAGGTATATAGGTAGCCTGACCATTTGTTTAACAACTATTCTAAGTTACAATAGCACTGAAAAAAGTGACAACGGGTTTTCCCATTTACGAGTATCACAACATCCCTTCAGTTATGTGATCAAAATTCATGCGCCTGGCAGCCACCATGTATTTATGATAGTTGCAGCATCCCAGAAGCCTGTGACTGCCATTTGCAGCCTTCCCAGTTGCCCTCTGACAAGCAAAGTCCATGGGGGAAACTAAACTGGCTTAACAACTGCAAGATTCATTTAATGACTGATGTGATTCACTTAATGGCCATGACAAAAAGGTTGTAAAATCAGGCACGGCTCACTGAACAATTGCATTGCTTAGCCAACAAAAGTTCCACTACCAATTATGGTAATAATTCGAGGGCTATCTGTAGTTTTAGGCCTCTGTAGGAGCTGTCTATGGTTCTGAATAAGAAGATTTAATTTTACGAAGCGTCTCCTCTGGTAATACTGATTTGCAAACTAGGGCATTCAAAAACTTTGCTAGACCAATGCTTGAATTCAGCTCTGCTGTCTGGAATCCGCACTGCATATCGGACATAAATACAACTGAGCGAGTCCAGAAGTATTTTACCAGGAGAGTACTACATTCCTCTGTTTGCAACAGAATACCTTACACCACCAGACTTGAGATTCTAGGCTTAGACAATCTTGAACTACGCCGGCTAAGATTGGACTTAAGCATGGTACATAAAATCATATGTTACAATGTCTTACCAGTTAATGAATATTTCAGCCTTAACCACAACAACACAAGAGCACACAACAGATATAAACTTAATGTAAACCACTCCAAACTTGATTGCAGGAAGTACGATTTCAGCAACAGAGTGGTCATTGTCTGGAACTCACTGCCTGATTCTGTTGTCACCTGCTCAAACCCCCACTCCTTTACCCTCAAACTAACCTCTATTGACCTCACCCCATTCCTAAGAGGTCTGTTGGGGGCATGCATAAGCGCACAATCGTGCCTTCCATCTATGTCCTATTGTCCCCAATTATTAGTTCCTATTGCTTATATTTAAACTTATGTTTATTCTTATTTCTATTGTATTGTAAGCTTTTGACTAAATAAATAAATAAATAAATAAATAAATAAATAAATGACAACATTAGTCCCTTCATGCCTCTGTTCCACAAGAGTAGATAACGTGACTTTAGAGAGATGCTTACTGAAATGTTGCCAGGAGTTTGATCTTCGGCAAGGTTTTGGAAATGGCTCTTGCAAACTCACTTCCATATTGCCTGTTCTTGAAGCTACAAACAAACAAACAAAAAGCAGAAGGGAGATATGATTAAGAAGACACCGGTCTTATTTGTAGAATCATAGAATTATAGGGCAGGAAGGGACCATGAGGATCTTCTAGTCCAAAGCTCTTCAAACTTGGCAAGTTTAAGACTTGTGGACTTCCAACTCCCAGAATTCCTGAGCTAACATGGCTGGAGGAGGAATTCTGGGAGTTGAAGTCCACAAGTCTTCAAGCTGTCAAGTTTGAAGACCCCTGTTCTAATCCCTGCCCAAGGCAGGAGTCAACACACCAGGGCCCCCCGAAGTTGGCAAGTTTAAGACTTATGGATTTCAATGCCCAGAATTTCCCAGTCAGCATGGCTGGCTGAGAGTTGAAGTCCAGTAACCTATGACTAAGTGTTGTATCTTATGATTCTTGATCAATATATTTTATTTTCTCTTATGTACACTGAGAGCTTCTGCACCAAAGACAAAACTTGGCCAATAAAGAATTCTATTCTATTCTATTCTATTCTATTCTATTCTATTCTATTCTATTCTATTCTATTCTATCTTAAAGTTGCTGAAACAGTGTGTTAGAGCAAAATCCAGCTCCTTCCATCTTTCATGATCTAGTACAGGGGTGTCAAACTCGATTTCATTGAGGGCCACATCAGAGTTGTGTTTGACCTTGGGGGGGCTGGGGGGGCATGGCCAGCTTGATGTCACCCATGTTGGGGGGCGCCTGTGGTGGCCCAAGCACTCTGCCAGCAAAAATAGATTCCCAAGTTCTGTTTCTTGCTGCAATGGCCTCCTGCAATCCTCCGCCAGTGAAAACGGAGGGCAGCCCTCCTGGGCTCCATTTTCACTGGCAGAGGCACTGTGGGCCATATCCTCACTGTTTCCAGGGTGGCCCCATGGGCCAGATCTAAGTACCCCGTGGGCCGGATTCAGCCCACGAGCCTTGAGTTTGACACCCCTGATCTAGTCCTTTGCATGCTGGTAGATGCCTAAAGTGTCATTTCTTAATTATTTTTAAACATTCCCCAAGCTACTGTGAAAACTAGTAGGGGTCCTAATAACAGAAACAATATATTTGCTTTTAAACAAACCCAAACCAGAAATTGGCAAATGGTACTTATGGAATCTAGGCCGTATGTATGGTATGTATGTATATGTGTGCGTATGTATGTATGTATGTATGTATGTATGTATGTATGTATGTATGTATGCATGCAAGTATTTTTAAATTTATTAGCCAGCCATCTTACCACAGGATAACTCTGGATGGCTACCCTCACAAATATAACTCACGATACAAAATTGGATTAAAATGAATATATTTTTTTCAGAATTGACTAACATCTCATAACGTTTTGTGCTCTTGTTCAGAAAACCCAATGCAGCATTTTCATGAAGGATCTTGCAAGATCTCAGGATGAATATGCCCCAATCTCCCCAAATTTTGGAATCTTGCAAGACAATAAGAGGTCTTCAATTCTTTTGGGTTTAGCAAGAGCTGCTTCATGAGATGAACCTAATGACACTTGCAAATGAAAAGATGGCCAGAATCCTATTTTATGCCCACACAAATGTATAAATCTTCTGATGGCCTTTGTCTCTCACCTCAAGCTCCTGATATTTCCACAACTGCCCCAGATGTCCAAGTAGTCCAACTCCATGAGGCAGCCATCAAAATCCAAGCACACACCATGAGGACTTCCACTGATCAGAAAGGCTAAAGTCACCATGTCGAAGGGCATCAACCTGAAGTTTCTGAATTGATATTTGAAACGTAACACTTTTGCAACATGCTGTGCTAAGCTAATGTCTTGGGTCTCGTACACACAGTGGCACAACTCTACTATCCTGGGCCCTGTTAAATCAGCTAACGCGAGTTTCTGCAATATCTTTGTGATAATACTTTGCCGTTCCTGAATCCAGACCATGTTTTGCCCAGCTAAGGAACAAAGGAATTGTCTACATTCTTGTGATGAAAGACCAGACAAGAAGACATGGTAGTTCTCTGTAAAGAACATCCTTGTCTCTTTCTTCTGAATCCATTTTTTCCTCAGGAAGAAGTTCTCCTTCAACATCTTGCAATCTACTTTTGGGCTTGTCAACAGAAAGAGGACTGCAAAGAATTCTTGCCAGCTAAAATGAGCAAAAGTGTAACCTGCTTGCTTGCCCATTTTCACTTCAGAGGTCAAAAGAAGACCAAAGCGACAAGAAAAATCTTTCACGTGTTTTGGGACCTCTCCATCATCAAAAACCCCTTTCTTCTCTTCAAGGCCCTTGAAGGCTATCTCACACAGATCTGCAAGGATTGCTTGATGTTGAGCCATGTCTATTTCATTCAAGGTTCTCCTACCCTGATGTTTGCAGATGAAGGTCTGGAGCATTGTGAGGTAAACTTGTGTCCTGGTTTGAGGGAGATGGATACTCTCCGAGTCTTCGAGGAGCAAATGCTCCAGACAGATGCAGACAATGTGACACAGCACAGGGAGGTAACACATGCTCAAGAGTTTGCCTTTTTCATCCAGAAGAGCAAGAGCTTGCTCTTTCTGCAAAGGCTGTTGGAAAAAATAGCTAACGTATTCCTCAACTTTGTCACGGTTGAATCCCCAAATTTCTGCTGGCAGGATGGTACTTCTGACTAATACTGTAGGGAGTAGCTTTAGCCGGCTTGTAATCAACACTGTGCAACCTGGCAAGAATTTTCCATGGCAAAGATTAGCCACCAGGTCAGAGACAGAAAGAGGTATGACAACATCTGACGAGCTACTGAAGGAAATGGGTGGGAGGCCAATGGTGTTCTCCATGAGCTCATCCAGACCATCTAAAATGACCAAGTTCTGTTGGGCATTCTCCAGGAGAAATCGAAACACTGCTTCAGGTTGATCTGGCTGGAGGAAATAATCAAACAAGAGTTCTTGGAGAGTTAGTTTTCTCTTGATGAGGTTCAGCTGCTTAAACTCAAAGAAGAAGATCAATTTGAACTGGGGAAAGACTCCCTTGGCCCACTGCTGACAGATTTTATGAACTAACCATGTTTTTCCTGTTCCAGCCTTGCCCAAAAGTTGGACAACCTGGGTGATATCCATCTGGACACTTTTGAAAAGCTCAGACAAGTTCATCATGGGGATGCCATGGTCCTTGGATTCTTGTGGGGCCATTGGTTCCTCTTTGATTTTCTCTACTCCCACCTTCAACTTGGATGCTTTGCTTTGATAGATGACATGGTTGACAAACTTTTGGCTGAAAGCCAAGGGCTGATCTTTCATTTCTACTGCTTCCGCAGAGTGGCTAATTCCATATTTTCTAAACATGGAGCTGAGGATGCATTGTCTGTATCTTTCAGCAGCATCTGGGAAAGGCATATCAGATATCATCCAATGGCAATGTTTATACAGGTAAAAGGCAATTAAGGTAAAGGTTAAGCTTCCCCTGGCACCTACATGCTAGTCATTTCCAGCTCTAGGGGCTGGTGCTCATCTCCATTACAGAGCCAAAGAGCCAGCACTGTCCGAAGACGTCTCTGTGCCAGCATGACTAAATGCCAAAGGCGCATGAAACACTGTTACCTTCCCACCAAAGGGGTCCCTGTTTTTCTACTTGCATTTTTTACATGCTCTCAAACTTCTTCGTTGGCAGAAGCTGGGTCAAGGAACGGGGGCTCACTCCATTACACGGCGCTAGGGATTCGAACTGCCGAACTGCTGATCCTTCTAATCGACAAGCTCAGCGTCTTAGCCACTGAGCCACTGCATTCCCCTAAAAGGCAATAACTGTCCCCAAACTCCAAAGGATGTTAACTTTAGCATGCTGCAATGCACTTTCCACAACTGTCTTGGAGGGCTGATATAAAAAAAAAATTCCATATAAGCTTAGACTGCCCTTTCAGACAAAGGAACTATAGCTCACACCCTAACTAATACTGCATCTTCATGGACCCATCATGGACCCATCTCATAACGCCTGATAAAATAACTGAGAACCTCTGGTCTTTTTTATTTATCAGATCAGTCTGATGTAAATTTTGATCTTTGAATGCAGCTGAATTTTGTTATACTATCTGCAGAATTAGCCAGGCCTGATGCCCATTGATAATCCACCACCAATTGTTACAATATGATCTTGTTTTTATTTTTTTTAATGCTTATTTGTAATGCTGGTCTGTGACAGTGATAAAATTACAGGTAGCCCTCAGTTTATGACTGTTTCAAGTTAAGACCCATCTGAAAAAGGGGGCTTATGATCTGGAGCCAAAGATCTAACAGTCACCTCCCTCCCCTGTGGTCACATGACTACATTTCAAGCGCTCGGCAACATGGCTGCATGGACGGCCATTTGTAGCATCCTGCTGTCACATGACTTAGTTTTTTGTCAGATTTGCCCAAAATCGGCGGCACTTCCAGTTTTTGGCAAAAGCGTACCATAGCAAATCATGGTTTCACTTAGTGACCATGCCATTCACTTAATGACTGCAGTCTTTACTTTAAGACTGTGGCACTTGCTTACCAACCCCTGCGAAAATAAAAAAAGGATATAAAATTGGGTCAATCATATGACCAATCTATTTTATGCTTGTTACCAATTAACAAGCATACAATCACAATTGGCAGGCTCCGTTACAGTTGTGACTTTAAGGACCACCTGTAATTACAACCTTTGTTAACAGTATTGTTTCGATCAACAGCAGGTTTGTTTCTGAGATATGTGAGATACAAACATAACTTGCTCAATCATTTAAAACTAAAGGGAAAAATGCCCTCCCATTGGCTTTCATAAATATTTGTTATCAATAAATCAATTTGATATGCAGGATGTTAGGAAACGAATGGGATAAAGAATTAGAAATTCTCATGTTGTCAAAATAATGGGGAGTATCTTAACTTCTAGAGCAAGAGTATTAATGGACCTCAAATTATGACTTACACAACAAAAAATAATACTTAGAAAGATCCATCTCATCCTGGGCATCCTTTTTTTTTAAACTATTACCATCTGGCAGAAAGTACAGGATAATAAAAACAAGGACAAATAGGCTGAAAAGCAGCTTCTATCTCAGGCAGTAGCTCTATTGAATTCTGCTGTATAGTACAATATTAATGCAATATCAGGGGTTTTCAATTCAATGTATAGAATGTGAAGGATGTGTGTTTGTGTTTATTTTTATAATGTACACTGAAGATGGTATTTAATTTCATTGTACGAGGTGCAATGACAATGGTGCAATTACAATAAAGTAAATTAAACTAAACTAAAGAATGTATTGGATTCCACTATATTGGCAGACAAAAGGACTCACTAAGACAGCGTTCTGTTGGAGATACAATAAGTACAATACTTATTTAAAACACATATTTTACAATGTGCAATCCTTGCTAAGTTTGGGGAGAAAGGAGCAGATGATATAAATACGATTGTGGAACAAAAGTTAGAATTTTCAAAGGAAAATCTTCTTTTGGATTACGAACTGATTACATGAACTTTGATAACAGGACAACCTAGATGGATTCTCCGTGCCTCTTTCCATTCAGAAAGTGGGCCCTAACCTCTGGATTCCCAAATTGTAACAGACGTAGGTGCTCCAAGGAAGCTTCTTTTTCTGCCTCCACTGGTCATTCAACAGTTTCTGGACTTATAAAAAGAAAGAAGGAATAAAAGAGTTGGACGTACCGAACCGTTTCTGCTTTGATTCTTTCCCGTGGTCGGGCAAATTGCTGATCGGACGGCGTCTTTCCAGCTCTACAAAAAGGCAGGCAGGAAAAAGAGGGAGGGGTGGAGGAACAAAATAAAACTTCTTCGTAGGGCAAAGTTACGTATCAATCAGAGGTGAGATTCAAAAATATTTACTACCAGTTATTGCAATATCAGGGGTTACTGCAAGGTTACTGCAAAATCCGCATTCCCTCCCCACCCCACTAGCCTGCTTTCCAGCTCCATTCTCCTGTGCAGGGCAACCAAAGAAGACCCAGCCAATCAGCTGGGACTCAATGGGAGGCAGAGAAGAGATGGGGGCGGGGCCAGTCAGAGGTAGTATTGGCCGGTTCTCCGAACTACTCAAAGTTTCCACTACCATTTCTCCAGAACCTGGTCAGAACCTGCTGAATACCACCTCTGATTCTATGGCAGAATGAACTACCTACCAATTTTTTTACTACCGGTTCTGTGGGCGTGGTTTGGTGAATGTGGCTTGGTGGGCATGGCTTGGTGGGCGTGGCTTGGTGGCCATGGCAGGGGAAGGATATACTGCAAAATCCCTGTTCCCTCCCCACCCCACTAGCCTGCTTTCCAGCTCCATTCTCCTGTGCAGAGCAACCAAAGGAGACCCAGCCAATCAGCTGGGACTCAATGGGAAGAGAAGAGATGGGGGCGGTGCCAGTCAGAGGTGGTATCTGCCAGTTCTTGGAACTACTCAAAATTTTCACTACCGGTTCTGTAGAACCGGTCAGAATCAGCTGAATACCATCTCTGATATCAATACATCGGAGGTCTTGACCCAGGGAAAAATGGGTTTCTGATCCAGTGAAAAAGCTGGACGTTGATCAGGTGCTAATGGCCACTATCTCAATTTTTTTTTTTTGCCTGCAGATCTGCCTGGCCATACAGATAATCCTCAGCTTGCAACAGTTCATTTAATGGCCATTCAAAGTAACAGCAGTACTGGGAAAAAAGTGACTTATGATGACCATGTTTCTCACAACCGTGGCAGTATCCTTATGGTCGTGTGGCCAAAATTCAACACTTAGCAATGGACTCATATTTACGACCGTTGCAGTGTCCCAGGGTCATGGGATCGCCTTTTGTGACTTTCTGAGAAGCAAAGTCAATGAAGAAGCCAGATTCCCTTAACAACCATATTAGTAAGTTAAGAACTACAGTGATTCACTTAACAAATGTGTTACTAACAACAATTGCAGTGATTCACTTAACAACGATGGCAAGAAAAATCATAAAATGAGGGGAAATACACTTAACAACTGTCTCACTTAGCAACATAAATTTTGGGCTCAGTTGTGGTCATATGTTGAGAGCTGTCTGCATCAACATGAAATCTGATTTCTAAACTGTTCACAAGTACAATGTTGCTTAAATTCCACAATTAATGCTAAGTATGTCATCGATAAAGAGTTGCAGAATGCAGTGATTTATTCTATAATATGAGAATTATGAAGCTTAATACTTAATACGATAATGTTATCTATAAAACTGGAAAGAGTGAGAAAAAAAGAAAAATATGATCTTACTTCTCGAAGTTGATGGGAAGCAACCTTTCGGGGGATCTTGTCCTTCAGATGAACCCTCTAGAATTATTGAGATCAAGAGGTTAATCAGGGCATCTTGTATCAACTCAGAGACCCCTTAAATGTTTTCAAAAAAACAAAACATGTGCACATAGAGCCAGATAAAACAATACACAAAGATCAGGGAAATTATTGAAGGGATCTGGGGGGAAATGAGGTCTTTGGCTACCCAAAGGATGTTTTATGATCAATTCTACCTTTTCTAATGTGTTGTGGCCTGTTGGCTTGCTGGCTCATCCAGAAGCCGAATCAGAGGAGCAGGAGGAGGCGTGGGAGTCAGGGTCAGCATCGAGGCAACCTGAGAGCTCTGAGGGGGAAGAGGGAATGGAGCTGGCAGAGAGAGAGAGAGGCAGAGGCAGAGGCAGAGCCTGGGCCATCCGTCGGCCCTCAGATTTTGAGTCAACAGCTCCCAGGTCAGGAGGTGGCTGATGAGGAAGAGGAGGAACAGCCAGGTCCGGTGCCTGACGCACGGATGCGCAGAAGGCAGAGGAGAGGAGAGCAGTGGAAATCTATGGGCCGGTCCTTGGGAAGGAAGAGCCACTGCTGCTAGTGAGGCTGCACCCTAGCTCTGGGGATAAAAGGCAGGGGAAAGAGCTGAATAGAAGTGGGAGACAACTATTTATCTTCCAACCAGACGGACTTGCTGTGAGCCTGCTGTGGGAGAAAAACTTTTTGCCGGGGCTGCTGGCATTCCTAATAAAGGAATCTTTTGAGTTCACGTCAGAGGGTTGGTCATGTTTGGGCAGCTGGGCCAGAACATCATGGTCATCTTGAAGCTGTCACATAGGCAATGCCATACAGGTAGTCCTCAACTTACAATAGGTCATTTAGTGGCCATTCGAAGTTTCGGTCCTCCCACTTGCAACCATTAGAGCATCCCCATAGTCATGCGATCCAAAGCCAGGTGTTTTGCAACCAACGTGTACAGTATTTATGGCTGGTGCTGCATCCCAGGGTCATGGTGATCGGCATTTGTGACCTCACCAGATTGCATCCAACAAAGTCAACGGGGAAGGCAGGTTCACTTGACAGCCATGTTACTAACTTAACCACCGCAGGGATTCACTTAACAACTGTGGCAAGAAAGGTTGTGTCGTGCCCCTGTCGGAATCTGATTCAGAGAGGGAGGCCGAATAGCTGACAGGGAGTGGGAGTGTGGCTCCGTTGGCTGTGGAAGAAACTGAAGAAGGGCAAAGTCCGGTTGGGAAGAGCAGGGGAGAGGTAAAACAAGGGAGAGGGAGTTCAGAGGAAGACCCAGGCCCATCCCCTCTTCATCCTAGGGCACGCAGGGAGGAACGGAGAAGAGAGCAACGTGAGTTGCGTGGCTTACGTGGGAGGAAAGGGCCCTGATTCCCTTCATTAGCTGCAGCTGGGAACACAATGTTTAAAAAGGGAAGCTGCACGCAGCAAGTTGTTGGGAGCAAATTGTGAATTTATCTGGTATCGTCATGGCTTATCTGTATTCCTGGTGTCTTCCCAACTGTGTGAGTGTTGCCGTGCTTTCAAGTCTGAAAGTCCTTCTCCTGACCTGTCAAATTAATTACTGAAGCTTTGTTTGTTTGGATTTTTAGTTACAGTCTGTATGTACCTTGTTTTAAACTGAATTTTCTACAGTTAAAGGCTGTTCCTGGGAGGGTTTTTCTCCAGCTGAAGGTAACCTGGACAATGGGGGCAAAGTTGGAGATAATAAAGGGACTCTTCTTGCTTATTTGACTGTGTTGCCTCTGTGTCATGCCCCTTTGGGTCATCACAGGTTGTAACATGGGGCAAAACTCACTTAACAACTGTCTCGCTTTAGCAATGGAAATGTTGGACTCCCTTGTGGTTGTAAGTTGAGGACTACCTGTATCTATCCCTGGAGCTACAGGACTTGGCATGATTCAACCCTCCTTCACCTTCTTGAGAGATGCTCATCAGTGTGGTGTCAAGATCCATGGGAAGACTGCATTCCATACAGACACTCTGGATGAAATTTCTGAAGACCTCGGGATTGGCATCCACATCTCTTAAGACCATATCCAAGACCAGTAAATGCTTCATCTTGAGGTCAGGCTCCCTGTCAATCAATCTGAGATCGCCTTGAGACAGAAGCATCTCAGCTTTCTTCAGCACCCACTCAGAATGGTCACTCAGGAAGTCCACCAGTTGTGGCCAAATAGTTCTGATGATACGTTGGCGTTGTGCACCATCCATCTGAAAGAGACAGCAACAGAAGAAGGCTAAAGGAAGCCCCCACATCTTCACTTCAGTGCTGAAAATGCAGCTCTGGATTAACCTTTAAGCCAGTATTTCCCAACCTGGCCAACTTTAAGATAGTGTGGACTTCCATGGTGGCTGGGGAAATCTGGGGGTTGAAGTCCAGATGTCTTAAAGTTGGCCTGGTGAAGAAACACTGTAAAATAAGCCATGGTGACATAGTGGTTAGTGTGCAGTACTGCAGGCTACTTCTGCTGACTGCTGGCTGCCTGCAATTTGGCAGTTCAAATCCCACCAGGCTCAAGGTTGACTCAGCCTTCCGTCCCTCTGAGGTGGGTAAAACGAGGACCCAGATTGTTGGGAGCAAGAGGCTGACTCTCTAAACCGCTTAGAGAGGGCTGTAAAGCATGACAAAGTGGTATATAAGTGTAAGTGCTGTTGCTAAAATAAGACCTGATTAAGGCACCGAGGTCAGGGGGCACAAGGTTTAACTTATTTAATAACTCTACTATCCTGCTTTTCTATCCTGCTCTACGGAGTAGAGAGTTGAAAGACAGAAAGCCACTTGAAGAGTCTGGAAGCATTTGAAATGTGGCTTCACAGGCGGCTGTTGCATTGGGTGGACAAAATCAGAAATAAGGAGTGATAAGCCACCTGGGAAAGCCAAGGGAAATCATCAAAACCATTAAAAAAAGCGAAACTTAGAATGTTTCGTACATGGGATGCGACACCCAGAAAAATACAGCATCCTTCACTTAATCCTCAAGGGAAATATTGAAGGTAAACAAGTTCCAGGCAGAAGAAGAACATCGTGGCTTCACAATCAAAGGGACTTGTTTGGACAAAACTCAGCAGCCCTTTTTCGTGCGGCTGTTGATAAAAATAGGCTTGCCAACATAATTGCCAATGTCCGATGATGGATATGGAAGAAGAAGAACCCAACATATATTTATGCAGTGTTCCAGGGTCATGTGATCACCATTTGCTATCTTATCACTTGGCTTCCACCAAGCAAAGTCAAGGAAAGAAGACAGATTTACTTATTTACATGATTCTCTTAACAAGGGCAGGGATTCGCTGAACAACCATGGCAAAAAGTTTGTAAAGTTGGACATGGCTTTCTTAATAGCCACCTTCCTTAGCCTCTGAATATTTTATTTATTTTGATTTTATTTGTCAATCCATTACAAGTTAATAGGGAAAAGTATATGGGAATGGCTTGGGTGTGATATAAATGCAGCACTTTGGGCTAGTTTGTGGTTCTGTATCTTGTGATGGCATCTAGTTGACCTTATTTATTTATTTTGATTTGATTTGATTTGTCAATCGCTTACAAGATAATAGGTATAAGAATAAACATGAGTGAGAATACAGGAAATAGGTACGAATAAATGGGGACAACAGGACAGGGACAGTAAGCACGATGGTGCACTTATGCCCCTTACAGACCTCTTAGGAATGGGGTGAGGTGGATAGTTTGAGGGTAAAGGAGTGGGGGTTAGAGGATGTAACAACAGAGTCATGTAGTGCATTCCCGGCATTGACCACTCTGTTGCTGAAGTCGTACTTTCTGCAATTGAGTTTGGAGCGGTTTACTTTGAGTTTGTATCTGTTGTGTGCTCTGGTATTGTTGCAGATTGAAGCTGAAGTAGTCATTCACTGGCAGGACATTGTAGCGGATAATTTTGCGTATCTTGGCCCAATTGTGGTTGTAAGTTACCAACCGCATCTCACCCATCTGATATTTTTCAGACCATCTCCCAGCCAGCTGTCCCTTCCTACCATCATTCTGCAAATTCTTCTGTTTTCAGCAAAGTTGTTGCTGCACTCTCCAGAAATGTCAAGGGATGGGATTCATATTTTATGTATGTTCCGGGGGGTGGGGGCTCCCTCCCAGCCCCCTCTTGGTTACTTCCAGAAGGTCGTCTTGTTGAAGGCCATCTCCTGCAAGATCAAATGAAGGACTTTTTTTTAATCCCAGCATTCCAGCAACTTGATCTTTTCAAATTACAATGCAAAACTGCCTAGCCCAAGTCTGATGCTCTTCAGATGTTCAGGTTAGGCACCTCTGGACTGGAGGATGTGAGGAGCTGTGCTCCCACAGTCTCTGCAGAGCACCGATTTGGGGGAAGGCTGACTTTGAACCTGGAGGCTGATTGGCAGCAAAGAGGAACTCAACACTTACGTAACATTAAAAATCAGAGAGAAAAGAAAATTAAGGGAGTGAAGAGGGTCATTGAGGGCAGCGATATTCCCAGATCACGGAATGCAGAATGTGGGAGGGATGAGAGACTGAGGGCCTGCCCTATTCACTTGTTAGCAAACTACAGAAAAAACAATTGCTACCAACCTGCCTTCAATTGAGGACCTGTATACTGTACGAGTCAAAAAGAGGGCTGGGAAAATATCTAGAGACCCCTCACATCCTGGACATAAACTGTTTCAACTCCTTCCCTTAAAGCGATGGTATAGAGCACTACACACCAGAACAACTAGACACAAGGACAGTTTTTTCTCCAAGTGCCATCACTCTGCTAAACAAATAATTCCCTCATCCCTGTCCAACTATTTTCAAAGTCTGCATTACTATTATTCTTCCCTATTACCTATCTCCCTTTCTACTTAAATGCTATAACTTTGTTGCTTGTATCTTTATGATTTATATGGACTGTTTCCTAGTACGACTTGATTGTTATTATACCCTATGACGATTATTAAGTGTGGTACCTGATAATTCTTGACTCTTGACGAAAGTATCTTTTCTTTTATGTACACTGAGAGCATTTGCACCAAAGACAAATTCCTTGTGTGTCCAATCGCACTTGGCCAATAAAGAATTCCTATTCTATTCTATTCTATTCTATTCTATTCTATTCTATTCTACAGGTAGTCCTTGACTTACAACAGTTCATTTAGTGACCATTCAAAGTTACAACGGAATTTTAAAAAAAGTGACTTATGATTGTTTTTCACACTTATGACCATTGCAGTTATCCCCAGGGTGACGTGGTCAAAAATTAGACACTTGACCACTGATTCATATTTATGATGGTCACACTGTTCTCGGATCCTATGATCAAGTTTTGTGATTTTCTGACAAAGTCAATCGGGGAGCCAGATTCACTTAACAACCATTTTATTAACTTCACCCCTGCAGGGATTCACTTCACAAGCGAAGTGTGTCAAGAAAGGTCATAAAGTGGGGCAAAATTCACTTAGCAACTGTCTTACTTAACAACGGAAACGTTGGGCTCCATTTGTGGTGATAAGTTGAGGACTACCTGTATCTATCCCTGGAGCTACAGGACTTGGTGTGTGATTCAACCATCCTTGACCCAACTGTGTTACTAGCTTAACGACTGCAGTGACTCACTTAGCAATGGGGGGTAAAACTCACTTAACAAATGTCTCACTTAACAACAACAAAATTTGGGCTTGATTGCAGTCGTAAGTCTTTTTTGTTTTGCTTTTTGAATCAAGTTTTTTTTATTTCAGTCTACACATACACAACAATACATAAACAGCGTGGCATCAATATATCATACAATTTGGTATAAGCAAAATTGATAATACCAATCATATCCCTTAATACACATATTCACAAATCATAATCCTTCATTGCTGCAACATTTCAGTACTCTCTCCTAGTGCCAATCACCATATCATTTAAACATACCTAATAATTTCATTATTCACTTTCCTCTCCTATTTTTAATTTTTTGAATAAAAATTCTCCCTTGGCAAGCAGCGTGGTTCCAGGTTTCACACCTCAATACGAACATGACCATAATTACTTATTCATTTTACTTGTTCAGTTTCAAATCACATTAATTATTAATATTAAATTCATGAAACTTATTTTATCCAATCTCAGTTCATCTTATAACATTTCATTTTTCCTGGAATATTCTCATATCTTATTTTACAGTGTTATCTAAGAGTGTTATCTCACTTCTGCATTCATTTCCCATATTCCCTTTATTTGTCACATTTGCAATTTTATCACTCCTTATTCTATTAATTTTTAAAATTGTCCACTTTGGGTAATAATTTGAGCTATCCACCTTCATTCTACTTTAATAACAATATCTCCCTATTTACTACATACCACACATACACATATTTTATATTAGATTCTGCATACCATTTTATCAATCACCTTATGTGTCATCTATACATTACAAAAATATTAATCTAATCAATTAATTATAGCAACTGATATTAATCTTTCCATAATAATTCTTATATTTTTATACATCACTAATCATCAATTAAAGATTGCGAGTAATTGCCAAGCTGGGGAGGGGATTTGAGACTCCCCTCTACCCAGCTGATGGTCTCCCCTTCCTCCGCCACCCCTACGAGGCGGCAATTACTCCCTCCCGAAGACGCCTGAAGCGGTGGTCTAAAATGGCCACTCTGCAGGGGAAGATGAGACTGGAATAAGGTTGCACAGGAGAGAGAGAAAGAAGTGAACACCAGGAGGAACGAGACAATATAATTAAATGGAAGATACCCTCAGGATTAACATTTCAAAGAATCTTTAAGAAAGGATTTACAGTGGCTTGAATTGCCTTTGATAGCGAGCTTTGAGAGTAGAAGCTGGAGGAGAAAGCACCTAATTAACTTGGATAAGTATATTTTGATTTTATCTCGGCATTAACAAAGCTGAACTATAAAATTCTTAAAGAGAAAATTTAATATCAATTGGATCTGAACTGTTTGGAAGATTGTGGTTTAAAAAAAAAGCTCTGAATAATTGGGAAGGGAAAAGGAAAGAGGAGGTGTGGATTTGTCAGAACAAAGTGTGCCATCTGAGTTTGTTTTCTTATAAAAGACTCTGTTTCTTAAAAATACAAGGAAAATTGATATAATAAAACAAGAACTCTGAAACATTGAAATAAAGAAAGAAACCTGAAGATTCTGCCCTTGGATTAATTGTTGATTCTGATAAGGATTTGGCATTGGATTAGCTGAGGACTAAAAGTGGACTGTTGGAAACTAATTTTAAAGGCATTATTTGGACTAATTAGAAAGCTGTAAAATATCTCTTCAGGAATTAAAGATGGAACTTAGAAACACGAAAGAAACATTACAAGAACAAGGTGAAACTTTAGGCTTTGTTTTTAAATTTTTTGAAGAGGCGATTGCAGAGTATGAACAACAAAGACAATGGACAGAAGAGGAGGAGGAGCAAGGAGCAAGGAGCCATCTTTAACTACCATCGAGAACAAAGAACTCTGGAAAGAAAGAGGAAAAGAGTTGGGAATAAATATCGGAGGTTTGGGAAATTGAATAAAGAGGGAAATATCTGGAAAAATAAAAAGGAAAAGAATCAGAGAAATTCAAAGGGCAGAAGGGAGTTATAAAGAGAGAGGGTTAAAACTGGAGTGAAAGAATAAAGGAGAAAATATTAGGGAAAGGAAGGGAAAAGAAACAGGACTTGGGAATCAAGAAATATGGGAATTCTAAAAATGGGGAAACTTTTTTAAATTAGACACAGAGATAATGGCTGAATGATACTTGGGGAGGGGATTCTGCAAGGTGCTGGGGAGTAATATAAATAAACTTGTAGTTGTGAAATGTGGACATATAGATTGATAAGATGGAAAATAGAATTGTTATTTTTTGTTAATGCTCTTTTCCTTTATGTATAGAGATAATAGTAACAAATAATAGAATATGTTAATTAAATATATTGAGATAAATGGAATGATTTAGGAGAAGAGCTGAAATGGAATTTATATCAGGGTTTAGGACTAAATGAGTAGATTAATATGTCCCTTTGTTCTTTTTGAAAATGTAGATAAATTCTATGAAATCAAAAAGGGGAAACCATGCAGAATCTGATTTATATATGTTATATAATCTTAATAGGGAATATTATTTTTAATGTTTTAGGTAATAAAATGTTAAATACTTAATGGGATTTAAAAGGGGAGATAATGAATATGTAACTTGGAGGTGGTGCACTTAAACTGATATTTTAGGGGGGAAACCAATTTATAGAAGGAGTATTATTAATCAGAATTTAAGAGGACTATACAAATGTGACAGTTAAAAGTATTAAAGTATAACAATTATGAAGTTAATATATGTGAAATAAAAATGAGATATGCATTGGGAATAATACAATAAAATAGAAAATGTATAAACATCATTAAGATAAGAAATTGAATACAAAAATTGAATACGTAACTATGGTCATATTTGTATGTATATGTGAAACCTGTAATCATGCTGTTCTCTAAAATGAGATGTTCAAAGGTGGAAAAATGAATAAAACTTGTTTAAAAAAAAGATTGCAGTCGTAAGTCAAGGACTACCTGCATTAGGGGGTTCTGCAAGTGAGCCATGAATTTAGCTTCGACAGAACTACTCCATTCTACCAATAAAGGAGGGTGTTTGTAGCTCAGGGTTGAAATGAGGCAGCCTTGGTGTTCTCTGAGCTGGGTTGTTTTCTTGCAGATGTTTCATTATCAAACTAGGTAACATCAATTGTGTGCTTTTGCTGAAATTAACAGTCAGCCCTACCCTCTTTAAGACCTGCTGACTACAAATGCTTCATATGAAAGAAGTGGCAAGATATGGCTGAGTAATTTTGCAACAGTGTGGGCTACTGGAACAAGTAATGTGGCATTTAGCCTAAATTGTGATCAAGAATGTTTTCATGTTAGAAACAGTTGAAGTTCAATAGATATACTTTTTTACTCTAGGTAATTTTAACATAGAGGATATTTTTAAATATTTTTTTATAACAGAAACATCTAGTCCTGTTATGTGCATTTTTGAAATTTAAAAGAAGATGCATTGAAGGGCTCTATGTTTTATTCAGAATAAGAGATTACATTATATATCACTGCTGCCATTATTTGATTATAGGGTATGCATATCTTTATATTTTTAGCTTTATATCTTTTTCTTTGGTTAAACAACTGTGGTGGCACAGGGGTTAAAATGCAGGCTACTTCTGCTGACTGCTGGCTGCCAGCAGTTCAATTCTCACCGGCTCAAGGTTGACGCAGCCTTCCATCCTTCCATGGTGGGTAAAATGAGGAGCCAGATTATTGGGGGCAAGAGGCTGACTCTGTAAGCCGCTTAGAGAGGGCTGCAAAGTCTAAGTGTTACTGCTAAACTAAAGCAAAAATGTGGGTCCCTGACATAGAAGTAAGGAGAAAATAGTGTGGTGACCAGTTTTGGTCACCACACTATAAAAAAGACTTTGAGACTCTAGAAAGAGTGCAGAGAAGAGCAACCAGGATGATTAGGGGACTGGAGGCTAAAGCATATGAAGAACGGTTGCAGGAACCAAGCCTGGCTAGTCTAGTGAAGAGAAGGACCAGGGGAGACAGGAGAGGGGCTGCCACAGAGAGGAGGGGGTCAAGCTATTTCCCAAGGCACCCAAAGGCCAGACAAGGAACAATGGATGGAAACTGATCAAGGAGAAATTCAACCTGGAAATAAGGAGGAATTTTCTGATAGTGAGAACAATCAACCCATGGAACAGAAGTTGCCTTCCGAAGTTGTGGGAGCTTCATCACTGGGGGCTTTCAAGAAGCAACTAGATTGCCCTCTGTCAGAAATCGTATAGGGTCTCCTGCTTGGGTGGGGGGTTGGGCTAGAAGACCTCCAAGGTCCCTTCCCTTCCAGTCCTTGGATTCTATGAGTTAATCACAACTGGACCACATGAATTTGCACTGCACATATCCAGTGCAGATGGATAGATTTTAAAAAGCAAAAATGTGTGGAAGACATTAGAGACACTGACTGTATTCTGGATTCCTCTTTTAAATTGTTGTGACTGCTGTAATATTTGAGAGCAAAGGTTTCGAAACGAAAGCTCCGGCTTTGGAATTCCCCAGCCTCACAGCCTTGAGGCTGGGAAATGGAAAGCTAAACCAAACTTCGCTTTCTAGATCTGGGCGACTCAGTGGTGCCCCCAGCTTTGTAAGTTCAGGTATTTTCCACACAATAGCTGGTTTCTGTTTGCTAGTGCATGGGGCTGAGAGAGGGGGACTGTCACTGGCCCAAAGTTACCCAGCTGGCTTTAACCCAAATGCTTTAAAAACATTGCTGGTTTCCATTTTTTGGGGGGAAGGGAGGTGAAAAGAAGGGGAAGAGGAAAGAAAGGGAAGGGGGATAGAAAGAGAGAGAATAAAAGAGGGGGGGGGAGGGAAAGAAAAAAGAAAAAAGAAAGGAGAAAAGGGAAGGAAAGAGAAGGAGGAAGTAAAAGAAAGAAAAGAACTCCTTAATGTACAGTTAATTGTGACACACCTATATGAAGATTTATTTTTTATTTATTTATTGGACTTATATGCACCCCATCTCGACTGGGCTGACTCACTTAAAACATACAAATACAATAAATAATTAAAAGAAATTAAATCACTATAAGGTCCAATAAAACCGAATTAAAAATTAAAACCGTCCCATACCCCCGGTAAGGTAATCACAGCCCGACTTGGTCAAATAGCCAGGTCTTCAAATTGCGGCGGAAGGTGCAGAGGTCAGGGGCCAGGCGGAGGCCCAGAGGCAGTTGATTCCATAAGTCGGGGGCCGCCACAGAGCAGGCTCGCCGTCGGGGGACCGCCAGCCGACATTGGCTTGCCGACGGGACCCCGAGGAGCCCCTGCCTGTGTGCCCGTACAGATATACAGCACACACTTCACCACAGCCCAAACTGAGCCTAACGGTTACAGGTAGTCTCAACTTACAACCGTTCATTTAGTGGCCGTTTGAAATTACAACGGCACTGCAAAAAGTGTCTTTGTGACCATTTTTCACACTTATGACTGTTGCAGCACCCCCCATGGTCATAGGAGCAAACTCCAGGTGCTTGATTGTTTACTATAACATAACAACTGCAATGATTCACTTAGCAATCGAGACGAGAACAGTTGTAAAACAGGGCAAAATGTCACTGAACAAAATGTCTCACTTAACAATGGACCTTTGGGGGTCAACTGAGGTTATAAATTGAGGAGTACATGTAATAAGTCCCGAACAAGAGTAAGAAGATTGGTTTGTTGATGTTCTCACTTTTTTTGCCTATTACACAAGCAGGCCTATCAAATAAAAACTTCGATTCCCTCCTTGCTTTTGAAAACCACATGCACGACTTCAGCTCAATTTCCCATTTTTTCGCCCCGTCTCCTTCTCCCCCCCCAGTTTCTAGGCTGGTTTACTTGGGACTATCCGATACCTGAGCAGGCCAAGGAGCACATGGCCAATTTAAAAGAAGGACTCATGGGGTCAAAGTTACACCATTTAACTTTCTTGGCATCTGCGACAAAAACTACAGCAACAGGCAACTGGCCTACACGTATAAAAATTACCGTACTTTTTCCAGCACCAGGAAAATCAGATTTTCAATTGCACTATTTTTCTAAGAAGGCCAAGTGCTAGTGATCCTATCGAATCATTTTTATTTATTTGATTTTATTTATTTGATTTGTCAATTGCTTACAAGATAATAGGTATAAGTATAAACATGAGTAAGAATACAGGAAGTAGGTACGAATAAATGGGGACAATAGGACAGGGAGGGTAGGCACGATGGTGCGCTTATGCACGCCCCTTGCAGACCTCTTAGGAATGGGTTGAGATCAACAGTAGATAGTTTGAGGGTAAAGGAGTGGGGGTTTGAGCAGGTGACAACAGAATCAGGTAGTGAGTTCCAGGCATTGACCACTCTGTTGCTGAAATCGTACTTCCTGCAATCGAGTTTGGAGCGGTTTACATTAAGTTTATATCTGTTGTGTGTTCTTGTATTGTTGCACACAACAGATACAACAACCCTTTTTCAAATTTCGCTGGAGAAATTATGATAAATTATATGATCTCCAGACTCCGGCGATTGTAGATTGGAGAGGGTTGGGTTAAAGCTGATCGATAGAATCAGGAAATAAATTCCATCTCATAATTCTAGGCTCCCGAACCTGTCAACTGATGAAGGAAAGAAGCAATTTAGGAGGTCAGGCAATAACACAAGAGTTTTGACTGGCTGCAGTTGTGAAAACAGTCCAAAATAGATTTTTTTAAAAAAAAATCAAAACTCCTGGAAAAGCAGGAACAATGTTTCATTGCTATATCTGCCTGAGGGAAGGACATATTCTCCTTTAGCCAGACATCCGGCTACACTTTCTTTTCTAACTTTTGCTGTTTTCTCTTTCCCTTTCCCTTGCAAACCATTTGCTCTCAAAACAATTCTGCAGCGCTTGCTGACACCGTAACCATCCTCCTACCTGGATCTGGGCCCACAAGTAAGTCAGCCCAAGGTGTAAGCAAGCTGGGGCATCCGCCGGGAGATGTCAAAAGAGTCAAGATGGCGCCTACAACTGAGGGATTAAAGTCTTGCAGGGGGTTGGGTGCTAGCGTGGTGTGCCAGACTTGGGGGTGGTGGTTTGAGGGCTGGCGTGGCATGCCCGGAAGCGCACAGCTTTGATCCCACAAATTGTGGCCAATTTGCACTTTCCCGCTTGCCCCACCTGACCCCAAGCTCTAATTTGCAGCAAACTGGATAAACACTGGATATTCCAAATTACCTTGATGGAAGGCAGCTTACCAACAGGTGTCCCCTAGGTCCCCTCTTTGCAAGCGCAACACCTTATAGACTACAGATTAACAGAGTGGGAAGGGACCTTGTAGGTCATCTAGTCCACCCTGCCCAAGCAAGAGACCCTACACCCTTTCTGATAAATGGCAGTCCAATCTATTGAACGAAAGCTTCTTGAAGGCCTCTCATGTCACTCACCCCCCACCCCATCCCCAACCCCATCAGACAGGCAGGCAGGCAGACGCGTGAAGCCGAGGATCCCGCAGCGCGCAGGCAAGCGCGCCCTCTGGCGGCCGCCGAGCCTCCTCCTCCTCCTCCTCCTCCTCCCTCCCAGGTGCAGCGCGCCCGGCCACCCGAAAGCGCAAAAGTGCCGGCGAAGCAGCCCACTCGCGAGAAAGGGACCCCCGCCGGCGCTCCCACCCCCACCCCTGCAACAAGCTACCTTCGGCGCGGCTGCAGCCCAGCTCGGTTCCCTTCCGGCCGCCGCGAGCCGCTCTCGGCGCTCGGCAGCGGCGGAGCCCCGGTGCGAAAGTGAAAGTTATACTTGGCATCGGCGATGGCTTTAGAGAGGCACAGCTTTTCTGGGAAACCATGTGCTTTCGATCAAGTCAGCCCGTCAGGGCGCAGCTGGTAGGACCGCGCGGCAGGGGGGCTACGCTCGCTCAGACCAATCTGGAGAGAGAGAGAGAGAGAGAGGATGGATGGATGGATGGATGGATGATGGATGGATAGAGATAAGTAGAAGATAGGTAGGTAGATAAGACAGATAGATAATAGATAATAGATAGATGATAGAGAGAGATAGGAGGATGGAGGAGAGGGAGGAGATAATAGATAGACGATAGATAGATAGATAGATAGACAGATGACAGACAGATCAGGGATAAGGATAGGTGATATAGAGACAGACAGATAGATACAGACAGAGAGATCGATGGATATATATAGAGGAGCAGAGATATGAGCGAGGAGCGACGACGACGACAGAGACAGACATAGATGAGATAGATGATAGAGAGAGAGAGGATGAGAGATAGGAGACATAGCATAGCTAGATAGGCGGCGGTAAGGCAGGCAGGCATGACGATGGATGATGATGGATGGATGATGGATGGATGGATGGATGGATGGATGGATAGGCAGGCAGGCAGGCAGGCAGATAGACAGACAGACAGACAGATAAGATAGATGGGTTAGATGGAATAGACAGACAGATGATAGTAGATGGGAATGAGAAAGACAGGTGCCAACTTTGGAGACCCCTTTCTCATAGGATTGGAACTGACCTTGCAGACCATCAAATCCTAAAGCTAGATAAAGGGAACCCAATTGATAAAGACATTTCTTTATTTTACTTTACTTTACTTAACTTTTGTTTAATTCACATTTATAAAAGTAAATGTAAAAGATTATTTATAAGAAATAAAGTCAGAGTAAAAAGAATCTTTTTTTTTTAAATGCAGCCAATGATACACCTCGGTGCACTTCTGAAGGAAGTAGGGTGAACTGAAGATGGGTTTGGAAAAAAAATGATACTGGTTTTTCTCTTATGACTTTTAGCAGCTGCATTTTCCCCCCATATGTGATTTTCCTCCTGTTGAATTATATTTCTAGCTATCTGATCTTTGGCATTTTGCCATAGTGGAATTAAAGCATCAACCATCACGGCCTCTAAGGGTAAAATAATTTTTCTTGAACTAAAAATGGTAGTTTCTCTCTCAACTATTTTGCAACTCATTACTGAATCATACCATGAACATTTATTGGAGGACACACCCAGGTATGAAAGGGGCTTTCTGGTTTTGTTTTGAGATGTCAACTGTCAACAAGAAAAGCCATTCCTTGCAAGAGATTCATAATTGTGCATTTTAGCTCGCTGTGTATCCACTCCCTTGCAAATTAGAAATGTATTTATTTCAAATACTTAGGTATCTTATACCGAGCTCTGTGGATTGTGAGAAATGAAGAAAGACATGGGAAGATGACCGTGCATACAATCTTACAAAATTACAGAATAAGATTGGAAAGGGAACTTAGAGGTCTGCTAGTCCAACCCTTTGCTCAAGACAGAAGACCTTATACCTCTAGTGATGAAGCACTCAGAATTTCTGGAGACAAGTCCTTCCACTGATTAATTGTTCTCACTGTGAGGAAATTTCTCCTTAATTGTAGGTTGGATCTCTCTTTGATAAGTTTCCATTAGTTGCTTCTTGTTTTGCCTTCAGGTGCTTTGGAGAACAAATGGACTCCCTCTTCCCTTTGACAGCCCCTCAGATATTGGAAGACTGCTATCATATCTCTATGAAAGAGTGCAGAGAAGAACAACCAAAATTATTAGGGGACTGGAGGCTAAAACGTACGATGAACAGTTGCAGGAACTGGGCATGGCTGGTCTAGTGAAGAGAAGGACCAGGGGAGACAGGAGAGCAGTCTTCCAATACTTGAGGGCCTGCCACAGAGAGGAGGAAGGGGGCAAGCTATTTTCCAAGGCACCTGAAAGTCAGACAAGGAATAATGGATGGAAACTGAACAAGGAGAGATTCAACCTGGAAATAAGGAGGAATTTTCTGACAGTGAAGACAATCAACCGATGGAACAGAAGTTGCCTTCAGAAGTTGTGGGAGCTTCATCAATGGAGACTTTCAA
Organism: Naja naja; assembly: GCA_009733165.1. Lineage (NCBI taxonomy): Eukaryota > Metazoa > Chordata > Lepidosauria > Squamata > Elapidae > Naja > Naja naja. Next base: position 4,365,910 of record CM019161.1, read on the forward strand.
GAAGAGATTGGACTGCCACCTGTCAGAAATGGTGTAGGATCTCCTGCTTCGGTAGGGGGTTGGACTGGATGACCTACAAGGTCCCTTCCAACTCTGTTAAACTGTTAAGCCACAACTCTGCAATTAGTGCGGTCCCAGCTGCCAAACCCCCACAATGTCTCCCAAGGACAAATCTAGAGAAACGTGCAGACAGCAAATGCCCAGTTTGAAATCACTTACAGATCTCATGTCATGACCATGACAGGAGGAAGAGAGGCTGCTTTATCTAAATTGGGGGGGAGGGGAAATCCTGCTGGCACCTTTTCAAAGTTGTGCAAATACGAAATTGGGCAAACAACCAACGTTTGTGTCCTTCCTCTCTTGATCTCTCTTGAAACCTGGAGAGCTATGAAGGAAGTGGTGCTAATGCAGTATGCGAGGAAGAAGAATGGTGCTACTGAAGAATCAAGGGAGGGAGGAACAGCTGGGATGGGTGGAGGCTACCTAGTGGCTAGAGGTGTGTCTGTATATGTAAGGAGGTGCCCACTTCTCTCAGCAACTCCTAATCACTGGCCATCTCTGCAAATGGCCATCTGACCCAGTCTCCAAGATAGAGGGTGGCAAAGCTTCATGGACCTTACAAGGGTTGAAGCTGGGTTGGTTTAATGGGGAAAAAGCTATTTTTACTTCAGTGCAGGCAGAGAAGGCATCAAACTGGTTAAATCTTGGATTGGGAACAAACACAGGCACCATACAGCAATAGCACTTAGACTTATACATTGCCCCATAATGCTTTACAGCCGTCTCTGAGCAGTTTACGGTGTCAGCATCTTGTCCCCAATAGCCTGGGTCCTTATTTTTCTGACCTCGGAAGGATGGAAGGCTGAGTCAAACTTGAGCCAATCAGGATTGAACTTCTGGCAGCAGCAGCTAGCCTGCAATACTGTATTCTAACCACTGCATTCACCAGGGCTCCTAGTGATGAATAAATCAGGAGGAATCTGCTAGCACTGTTTCCAGCTGACAGATTTTATTAAATGCCATAAGTTTTTGTGAGCTGCAGCTCACTTCATCACACCCATGAGTTGAGCTACATCAATGTTTCTCAGCCTCAGGTGCTTGTTAGTCAGCCATTTGCAGTAGCACTCAACACTGAAGATCCAGAAGTTTTGCCTGCAGAAGTTTATCAGTTCAATACCTAGCATCTCCAACTAAAAAGATTGGGTAACGTGAGATCAGAAGGCACCAATAAAGGAGAATAGTTGTAGCTCAGGGTTGAAATGAGAGGCCCTTGATGCTCTCTGAGCTTCATTGTTTTCTTGCAGATGTTTCATTACCCAACTAGGTAACATCATCAGTGCCAGCCCAGCACCACATAGCACTGATGGTGTTACCTGGGTGGGTAATGAAACACCTGTAAGAACACAACACAACAAGGACTTGACAGTTCAATCCCAAGCCACAAACATTCTTTTCAATTAATCTTGGGAGCATTTTTTTCCAATACACAAGGCAAAAACATGAGAATTGAACACAAACAACTTTTAAAGTTGTTTTAAAGTGTGTTTTTTTTAAAAAACACTGACCAATTTCAAGAGCAGAGAAGCTGAGCAGACAGTTGAATGGAGTTTTTGTCACAGAAGTCCAGTGAAATCCCTCCCCCCCCACTTGTATTCTTGCACATATTTAACTATGAAGTGGTCAAGGTACAGGTATAAATGGAAGGCAATTTGCATTGTGAAGCAAATTGCGCTCCTTATGTATGCGCGTGTGAAACACTGCACCAAATGGCAGAGCTTGCATTGTGATATCACACAGCATGTTTCATGATGTTGGTGTCATCACGGCTAGGAATTGGAAGGGGCCTTGGAGGTCTTCTAGTCTAACCCACTGCTCAAGCAGGAGACCCTATAATGTTTTGGACAAATGGCTCACCAGTCTCCTCTTGAAAACCACCCACAACTTCTGAAGGCAAGCTGTTCCACCAATTAATTGTCCTCACTGTTAGGAAATTTCTCCTCAGTTCTAGGTTGCTTCTCTCCTTGATTAGTTTCCATCCATGGCTTCTTGTCCTGCCTTCAGGTGCTTTGGACAATAGCTTGACCCGCTCTTCTTTGGGGCAGCCCTTCAAGTATTGGAACACTGCTATCATGTTGGCCCTGGTCCTTCTTTTCATTAAACTAGACAAACCCAGTTCCTGCAACTGTTCTTCACACGTTTTAGCCTCCAGTCCCCTAATCATCTTGGTTGCTCTTCCCTGCACTCTTTATAGAGTCTCAACATCTTTTTTACAATATGGTGACCAAATGCTTCTATCCCAGGGCAGTAGCTCTGTTGAATTCTACTGTGTAGTGCAGTGTTGGTGTGGTGCCGGGGGTTTGCAGTTCAATGTGTGGGGTGTGAAGGATGTGTGTTTGTGTTTATTTTCATGGTCATGATGTGCACTTAAGATGGTGTTTGATTTCGTTGTACAAGGTGCAATGACAATAAAGTAAAGAAAAGTAAAGAAGTAAACTAAACTAAACTAAACCTGGATGCAGTATTCCAAATGTGGTCTTAACTAAGCTTTTATAAACTGGTATTCGTAGGAGAAAGAAACAAGGAACTAGTTTCTTCCTTCTCTATTTTAAAACATTTCCAAACTCATGTATAGACTGTGGCTTTTCAGATGCAGAAGCTGAATCAGAAAGGGGAACAAATGAAAATTGTTTCTTGGGAGAAAACAGGCAAAATACATTGTTTTGATGCCTGGGCCTGCCACCTTGTGGCTGGTGAAGTATTCAGACTCGTAAATGGATGTAAAAATATTTTTAGCAGCTGCAAACCCAAAATAGATGCAATATGGTCAACAAATGGACTGCATGTTTTTAGAACAGCTGCTTCATGATTCTGCAGAGGGAAAAAGAGAGAAAGAACAGGAAGGAAAGAAAAATAATAGATGATTCAGGACATACCAGTTGTCAAAGTGTTAGTTGGGAATTCTAAATTTAAATATTAAGTCTTGGTTTATCCAAGAACATGTTGATGCTGAGACCAGCTTAAGCCGAGCTCAGGGATAATGGGATTTATAGAGATAAAAAAATTGGCTGTTCAAAGGGGCAAATGATACCATATACTGTACGCTATGACATCACACAAATGATGCGCTTTGTGACAATGGTGTAGTTTGCACCTGATCTTATGTTTTTGCTAAAAATGCAAAAAGAGGCTCAAAATCTGCTCCTTATACTAAAGGACGAAAAATCTACTGGGTCAATTTTGTCTCTCTTTTATCGATTGGCATTATAATTCAATTTCATGGCTACTTGGGGAATTCTTGGAACTGAAGTCCATAGGTCTTAAAGTGACCAAATTTGGAGACCTCCAGCTCTAGAGAATTCTTAGAAACTAGCCCAAGAGGGCAAGATAAATAATTCTGCTGCCTTCTGCCACTTTATAGCTCACCTAAAAAAAATAAATAAACAACAATGCTAGGGATTTGGGTTGAGTCTTATTTAGCTATGATTCCCATTTGCCTTTGCGTGAAATCCAGATATTTTTTTCATTGCATTTTCTATCTCCATAAGAGCTTCAAAACACTTTTTCTGGCTGTTGGAAAACGATAGATTTGGGGTCTCTTTAGATTTCCAACAGGCTTGGATTTCTGAACGGTGGGAATAGTTATTTGTATTTACTCACATTGATCACTCTCTATAAATCCCCAAGCATTAGAGGCAAGCAATTTGCAAGAGTTTCCAACCGTTGTCCACAGGAAGACATGTGGACTTCAACTCCCAGAATTCCCCAGCCAGCCATGATCCATTATTTGAATTATAATGCCAACTGACAAGAGAGATAAAATTGACCCAGCATTTTTCTTTCTTTAGTATAAGGAGCAGATTGTCCACTGGGCATTTTTAATGGCAATCATTTTTGCAATGGAATCATGATGCATTGTTGGAATATTGTTGATATGTCTTCTGACTGAGATGCCAGTGATAGGTTCGCAAACAAAATAGCCAGAAACTGTTTGGTTAAGTTTTCAAGATGAACAAGGACATTACTTCTACCCACGCTTCCTGTTTGCTCTAACCCAGGAAGTCCACAAGTCTTAAAAGTTGCCAAGTTTGGAGACTTCTGCTCTAACCCATTGTCTTACAGAATTTAGACAGTTGCTTTGCAACTCCTCTGAGACAGATTATGAATGTATCACACCATATACTGTACCATTCTGGACAAACAGCTGAAATGCTTTGGCTGAAATTACTCCTGGACAAGAAGCAACAGTTGGGAAATCATTTAAGAGACATCCAACCTGGAATTAAGTAGAAATGTCCCGACAATGAGAACAATAAACCAGTGGAATGGCTTGCCTTCAGAAATCGTGGGCGCTCCATCATTGGAAGTTTTCAAGAAGCAGCTGGATAACCACTTGTCTGGAATGGTGTAGGGTCTCTTGTGTGAGCAGTGGTTGGACTAGAAGACCTAAAAGGTCCTCTCCAATTCTGTTATTCTGTTTCACAGTAACTCTTGAAATGAGTTTTTAAGAAAAATCGGTTCCTTACAACTGTATTATTCTGTTCTAAAGATTTTGGGCATGGAAAGTTGGCTGGTTTAATGCAGGACAATCTGTTGATCAGCGAGGAAGCTTGGCTTAATGCAGGCCAGTCAATACATCATCAAGAGTATTGTTATTCCAATTGGCCTTAGGTATTATATTATTGATGGCAAGATGGTGTTTGGTCCTATAAAGGCCTGTGTGAAACTGGCAGTCTCTCCTACATAACTTCATATAAAGTTACTACTCATTGTAAGGAAACCAGCTTAGATGTTGGCACGCCAGGGTTTCTCTTTGACCCAACTTCTACTAAAAGGGGTTGACCCAGATTGCATTGCTGTTCTTCTCACTACACATGGCCGTTCTTATGTTCTCCAAGCAGACTCAAGATTAACTACGAAAATTTATCAAACAGAATTTGGAAGCCATGCTCAGAAGAGGTTCTTCACGTGAAAACACCCAAGATCCAACTTTTTATGTGTTAGTTCCAGTTCTACACCATCATCATTCAGGACTTTCTGCCTCCTGCTCAATGGCCATGCTTGGTTTCAGTCAACGGCGTCTTGTCTACAAAACGTCTTTTTTTGACACGAGATTTGCCACTTCTGTGCCAGCTTCAATCATTACTCCACCCTCCCGAGTTGGAAAATTACTGCTTCAGTCCTGCCACTAAGAAGCTGGGCTTGTCAGCTGGAAAGCTGGCAGCCCAAGTTTGTGACTGGAACGCCACACGATGGGGTGAGCTCCTGTCTCGCCCCAGCTCCTGCCAACCTAGCAGCCTGAAAACGTGCAGATAAATAGGTACCACTTTGGTGGGAAGGTAACAGCGCTCTGACATCATGCTGGCCACATGACCATAGAAGTCTCTTTAGAAAGCACTGGCTCAATGGTCTTGAAACGGAGATGAGCACCATCTCATAAAGTCAACAATGACTAGGAGTAAAATCCACAGGGATTCCTTTACCATTTTTACATGCCCCTAGGGCGGGGCGTGTGTGTGTGTGTGTCCAACCTGTGGGCCGTGGCTATTTGCAACCAGGCCAGCGTGCGCATCAACCACATAAGCAGTGCTCCAAAGTTTTCTCTCTTGCCTGAATGTAACTGCCTAGTCCTCCTCCCCTCTCAGCTGGGCTGCCAAACCGCCTGCTCCAAAAGCAGAGCAGTGAGGAGAGGCCTTATTTTCTAAGACTGCCTATGACAAGGGTGTCAAACTTGATTTCATTGAGGGCCGCATCAGGGTTGTGTCTGACGGGGCTGCTCAACGTCACTTCTGTTGGGGCGCCTGTGGTGGCCTGAGCGCTCTTCCGGCAAAAACAATATTCCTGAGCTCCGTTTTCGGCTGCAACAGCCTCCTGCAACTTTCTGCCAGAGAAAACGGAGCTTGGGAGTGTTGCATGCAGCCCTCCCATGCTCCGTTTTTGTTGGCAGAAGGGCTGACACTGTAAACTGAGATTGCTGTAAAGCATTATGGGGCAAGCATTATGGAGCAAGATATAAGTTTCCAGGATGGCCTGGCAGGCCAGAGCCGCCTGCCCGGGCCTCGAGTTTGACACCCCTGGCCTATGAAGTTGTTGTGCAAGATTAGAGGAGATGCCGATACATGAAATCATTGCTTCCTGACATGCCAACTTCCCCTTTCGTTTGAAATTAAAAACTTTGGAGTTTTATCAATGCAATAACTCCCAAACGCTTGCAATCTCGATTTAATAAAATTAAGCTGTAATATATTAAACTTTGTTTAATAATGTACAAGAAGAAAAAAAGGTTCAGCCATCATGTGACTGTCCTTATGAAACTTGAGTAGATAGAAAGCATCCAGGTTACAATCCACAATAGCGAAAACACACCATTTCAGCATCATCCTGAAATCCAAACACAGAAACGGGAAAATGTTTTTATATGCAAAATAATCCCTGAGTGGAAAAGAATGACTTTGGGAAAAAAAGTCATGCAATTCTAGGGTGTTCCAGGCAGAGGTTCAAATGGGGGGGAAAATTAATCTGAGCATTGCAAGCAGACCAATTAATCAGAACCCAAGAGAATTTTCTTTTACTTGTATTAAAATGTTAAATAGAGGTGTTGAAGAATATTTTCCCCTCCATAGACTCTGAGCATCTAGAAGTGAGATGAGACCATCACAACCATACATAAATTTGCATCAATCACGAGTGATAGAGGTCAGCCATCATCACATCAACTCTAGCTCTCATTCTGAAATTATACTGCAGCTCCCAACATGGCTGGGAGAGGCCCACACATAATCAAAAGATGCTAGAAATCTCACAGCTTGGGTTCAAACTTCTATTTGCAAAATGGGCAGCTGCAGTAATTTTGGGCAACCCTCTTGCTCACTCTAACCCCTATCTGGGGATTTGGATTGTCCCAACTCAGGAGCCAAGGTTATCTACAAAATATGCCTCCTTTTCCAAGTGTCATGGAGTTATGCTCCACTCAACTTCAGATTCAGGCCAGTTTTTTTTTTCATCTGTATCCCAAAAATGACTGTTCATTCACAATATGTATGGCTAACATGCAGGGAATCAGCCTGAAAATCTGCATGATGGGAAGGAAGGGAGGGAAGAGTGGAAAGGAAAACAGAGGAGAGGAAGGAAAGAGTTCACAAGTCTCCTTTTGCACAAATCCCATTCTCTCTTTTAAGTTTGAAATGTAATGACAAAAAGAACTTCTAGATTAAGTAGATTGCTGCAAAATAGAAAGCTGCTTGAAAGAAGTCATATTTGCAATTTGATCTATCCGAGGACACGCGTCCACATCTTACGTTGACTTGCTAAATCGGCAAAATAGGAAACCCTTCGTGCTTGAAACCTAGGAAAATACTTTCTGCTATATTGTGTAGCATGGGTGGGAAATTATGGCCCCTTTACCATCTGCGGGCTTCGACTCCCAGAATTCCCAGCATGGCTGGCTCAGGAATTCTGGGAATGGGAGTCCACAGGTGGTAAGGGGGCCTTGGTTGCCCACCTCCACTGTGTGATAGTATTAATAGGCTCAACTGTTACCTTCTGTGCAAAAGCTATTTACACCTTATCTTTTACATGTATTGTCAGGTATTATAAGCATAGCTTTTCTTCATTTTTGGCATTAACTTCCCCTGTGCGGTTTTTTTTTCTAAATATGCTGGTTGCACAAGATTGCACACTCCGCGCAGGCGAGCGTGGGATCCACTCCAACTGGAATCAAGTGGTCCTGTCAGAAGGAATCTGCCTCTCTTGCACTTGGCCCCAGACAGCTGAGGTACAAAACTTCGCATCGCTCTCAAGCTATGGCTTCGGTGATCTACGGTTCTCTTCCTTGAAGCTAAGCATCTCATTGCACGTCCAGCCACGTCTGTCTTTAGCTTCAAAGTCTACATTCGCTCTCTTTGATCCAACCCTTCTTCCTTGCCCACATTGGGACATTCAAGCTAGTGTCCAGAGAAGAAAGAGGAAGTTTATGTGCCCAGTTAGTTTGCCACAGCTGGAGGCCCCTCGGGCAGGAGGGAAGCGAAGAAAGTCTTGAAGAAAAGCCAAGCTGTGCTCATGAAGGAAACAGCTGGGGCCGGCTGGTTCTCACGGACGGCCTCCGAATTCTCCGTTTCGTTTTGTTCTCTTGGGTTTTCCTCCTGCTGAGATAAGGGGAAAAATGTAATTATATGGCAATACTTCCTCCTAGCGATCTCCAACTATTGGCATGGCTTAGCTAGGCTGAAGTTGGAACCTTTTTTCTTCTACTTTTGATTGACTTTAGGCAAAATCCGTGCAAGCACCGTATGTTTACAGCATCGTAAGTTTCCTGAACGTAGCTTGTGTGTTACAACCAGAGCAGAGTTCAAAATGTCCATTGCTGGCAAGACCGTTGAGTAAGTTTTGCCCCACTCTTACAACCTTTTTCTGCCACAGAAAAACAAGAAAATCCACTTGCCTCCTCCTGAAAAAGCATTTTTGGGATAAAAATCTAATGAATATATAAAATAAACCTATTTGCTAAATAAAATGTCTAAAATATTTCCAATAGAGTTACAGCACCATCACTATCCAATTAAGGGCAGCTGCCTCTTGTTTGGGTTTATCCTACAAGTGACACAAGGATATCAAGTGGCAGTTGATACAGGACACACACCTGCCATGATCCAGGAACTGAACTTTCTGGAACAATTTATTCTCTTCCTCTTTGGCTGTGCCATGCTTCCCTGTTCCAACAATGGTTCAGGAATTAATTGTATTTATCCAATTTATTTGCATCTCGTGGTTCAGTACAACCCTGAATGATTTAATTCCAAATGTCCTCTAAACTGAAATTAGACAAAGCAGGTCTGTCTGAAGGCCAAACCACCCCAGAAACAGCCCAACCTATTTCCAGCCATGATGCTGCACTTCCCGATACAGTTACATCCTTAAGAGCACAACTGAGCCTAAAATTTCTGTTGCTAAGTGAGTTTTGCCCCATTTTATAACCTTTCTTGCAGCTGTTAAGTGAATCTGGCCTCCCCATTGACTTTGCTTGTCAGAAGGTTGCAAAAGCGGATCACGTGAGTAAAAGTCATAAATATGAACCACTTGCCAAACATCCACATTTCGATCACGGGACCACGGGGATGCTGCAACAGTTTTAAGTGTGGAAAAACGGTTATAAGTTGCTTTTTTCGATGCAGCTGTAACTTCAAATTTCTTTATGTATTGAATTGAACGCGGCCGCGCGGGTGGTGATGGGAGTTACCCGATTCTCCCATATTACCCCGCTCCTGCACGGCCTGCATTGGTTGCCGGTTGCACTCGGGGTGAGATTCAAGGTCTTGGCTTTAACATTCAAAGTCCTACACGACATGGGTCCACAATATTTAAGGGAGCAACTCCTGCGGATATCGAGTGCCAACCACCCTGTATGGGCACACAGGCAGGGGCTCCTCGGGGTCCCGTCGGCAAGCCAATGTTGGCTGGTGGTCCCCTGGCGGTGAGCCTATTCTGTGGCGGTCCCCAACTTGTGGAACCAGCTGCCTCTGCACCTCCGTCTGGCCCCTGACCTCCGCACCTCCCGCCACAATTTGAAGACCTGGCTATTTGACCAAACTGGGCTGTGACTGCCTCTCGGGGGGTATGGGATAGTTTTAAATTATTTTAAATTTGGTATTATTGGACTTTATACTTGTTTAATTTTTTTAAATTATTTATTGTATATGTATGTTTTAGCTGTGAGCTGCCCCGAGTCTTCAGAGATGGGGCGGCATATAAGTCCAATAAAATAAATAAATAAATTTAAATTGCCATCTATTCGCACATGGCAAGTTACAGAATATAAAACCATTTAAATATATAAATATAAATATATATATGCATATATATATATATAGGTCTTGGTGTATTCGGGTCTTGTCCCGTGTAAGATTGAGAATACCTTGGCAACGTTTCGACGAAATCTCATCCGTCATCTTCAGGCTGGTGTCTTCAGCTTCGTTCTCCTGGAGAGCGAAGCTGAAGACAACAAATGACGAATAGATTTGTCAGCAAATTCTCAATCTTACAGGAGACAATACCTAATCTTACCTACCCGTGAAAATCTACGAAAACATATATATATATATATGCATATATATATATATGCATATATATATGCATATATATATGCATATATATATATATGATAAAATATAAAATATGGAATATGAGGACCCAGATTGTTGGAAAGGGTAAGAGGCTGACTCTGTAAACTGCTTAGAGAGGGCTGTAAAGCACTATAAAGCGGTATATAAGTCTAAGGGCTATTGCTATTTAAAACAATACAACTAATAAAAAAAAAATCAAATGAGCCTTGGTGGCTCAGGCTGTTAAAATGCCTGCTCTTAAGATCCAGCTGTCTACAATTACTGTAGGCTCAAATCCCACCAGGCTCAAGGTTGACTCAGCCTTCCATCCTCTCGGGGTAGGTAAATTGAGGACCCAAGATTGTTGGGGGCAATTAGCTGACCTTGTAAAATGCCGCTTAGTAATAAGCAGGCATATACAATGGAAGGAAGGCTATTGCTGAGCACACTGGGTTGTATCCCAAAAAACTGTAAGCCGCCCTGAGTCTTCGGAGAAGGGCGGCATATAAATGTAATAAAAATAAATAAATAAATACATATGTATAATAAATTCACCCCCACCCCCTGCCAGCATCTCACACGAGCCATTCGATGGGCTCCATCCCTCGCTGGGTTCCCCAGGCTCGCTGGCAGAACCAGGTCCTCAGTCCTTCTGGAAGAGAATCAAGAGTGGGGACCATTCTTATCTCTGGGGGAAATGATGTTCCAGAAAGAGGGAGCCACCACGGAGAAGGCCCTTCTACTGGGTCCCACCAGGTGTATCTCCCTCGGGGATGGGACCCTTAGCATTCCCTGCCTCCCTGCTCTGATGGTTGGGTAGATGTGACCAGCAAGAGACATTCCCTCAGATAAACTGGTCCTGAGCCATGAAGGGCTTTAAAGAGGACAACCAGCACCTTGAATTGCACCCAGAAGCAAATCGGCAGCCCAGGCAGCTCCCGCAGGAGAGGTAACACATGCGCACACGGGTGTCTGCACAAAACCATGCGGGACGCGTATTTTGCACCAACGGAATGACCACTAAATGAATGGTTGTACGTCGAGGATTACCTGAAATGCCCCGGAAGAGCCTAATCGTGGTCCAAAGGCAGTTTGAACTCTGAAGCACACTTAGCATGGAAGCAAGGCCCCACTGAACCAGCGCATTTCACCCTGGGTCCATTCTGGAAGCCAAAGCTTCAGGATGCTCTCTGGCACAAAACTTACTTGCAAATTGTTATTCTGATCTTGATTAACGGCAGCTTGGACAGGGACGTTGTTCGGTGGCGGCGGCTGGGCTGGCCTTCGCCGGAAAGGGAACCAGCCAACTTGGTGCCTGTGAAGAGAAGATGTTGGTAAGAGAAGCAAAACCCTCTTGAGTGACAATCAACTTCTGTTTTTTAGTTGGGCACCTATCTGTTCTCTCAGCAAGGGACGTGGTGGCTCAGTGGCTGAGACGCTGAGCTTGTCTATCAGAAAGGTCGACAGTCTGGCAATTCGAATCCCTAGCACCATGTAACGGAGTGAGCTCCCGTACCTTGTCCCAGCTTCTGCCAATCCAGCAGTTCGAAAGGGAACAGCGCTCCGTGAGCCTTGCCATGCGACCACGGAGATGTCTTTGGACAGCGCTGGCTCTTCGGCTTTGTAGCAGAGGTGAGCACCGCCCTCTAGAGGTGGAAACGACTAGCACGTTTACCTATTCTCTCAGCAGTGATGCAGAAGTGCTCTGCCCTTTTCAGCATGCTTCCTGGCTTCCAGCCTCGTCAAGTATCTCAACTGGCTGGTAAATTTCCTTCCAAATACAGGTAGTCCTTGACTTATGACCACAATCCAGCCGAAAATTGTCTTGAGCCGAATTATTGAATTTTGCCCCATTTTATAACCATTCCTGCCACAGATGTTAAGTGAATCGCTGCAGTTGTGTAGCTAGTGACACAGCTGTTAAGCAAAATCAACGCGGAAAGCAGATTCACTTATCAGTGGGTCGCAAATGACCCTGGGACACTGCAACCGTCATAAATAGAGCCTTGGTGGCTCAGGCTGTTAATTGCCTGCACTTAAGTTCCAGCTGCCTACAACTGCTGTAGGCTTGAATCCCACCAGGCTCAGGGTTGACTCAGCCTTCCATCCTCTCGGGGTAGGTAAATTGAGGACCCAAGATTGTTGGGGGCAATTAGCTGACCTTGTAAAAATGCCACTTAGTAATAAGCAGGCATATACAATGGAATGAAGGCTATTGCTGAGTGCATTGGGTTGTGCTCCAAACATTGTAAGCCGCTCTGAGTCTCCGGAGAAGGGCAGCATATAAATATGAATAAAATAAATAAAATAAAATAAATATAGGTAGTCCATGATTTACGACCAGAACAGAGCCCAAAACTCCTGTTGCTATGTGGAACATCACTGAAGTGAATTTTGCCCCATTTTACATCCTTCCTTGCCACATTTGTCAAGTGAATCACTGCAGTTAAGTTAATTACCTAACTTAAATTGTTAAGTGAACCTGGCTTCCCCACTGATTCTGCTTGTCAGGTTGCAAAAGGGGACCCTGGGATGCTGCAACCATCACAAATGAGTCAGTTGCCAAGTGCCCGTATTGTGATCACATGGCTATGGGGATGCTGCCCCGGTCATGTGAAAAATGCCACTGCAGCTTTGAATGGTGACCCAATGAACCGATGTAAATCCAGGACTGACTGTACATGCCAATTGCCAAGCATCCGCATTGTGACCACGTGACCAGGGGGAATACTGCAATGGTGAAAAATGGTCGTAAGTCAGTTTTCAGTGCCGCTGTAACTTTGAACAGTCACTACACAAACGACTCTAAGTCAAGGGCTCAAGGTAAAGGTTCCCCTGGCACAATAAAATATGAAGTCTATGTTGTTCTTGAAAGTTCATTCAGGTAAGTAAAGGTAAAGGTTCCCCTCCAATACATGTGCTAGTCGTTTCCAGCTCTAGGGGGCGCTGCTCATCTCCGTTACAAAGCTGAAGAGCCAGCGCTGTCCAAAGACGTCTCCGTGGTCATGTGGCCGGCATGACTAAACACCGAAGGCTCACAGAATGCTGTTCCCTTCCCACCAAAGTGGTCCCTATTTTTCTACTTGCATTTTTACATGCTTTTGAACTGCTAGGTTGGCAGAAGCTGGGACAAGGAACGGGAGCTCACTCCGTTACGCAGCGCTGGGGGTTCGAACCGCCGAACAGCTGATCTTTCTGACTGACAAACTCAGAGTCTCAGCCACTGAGTCCCTTAACGACCTGTATATAATTCAAGCCGTGTGCAGAAGCCACCCCCCTGACCCCGGCTTTCCAAGCAGACTCACAGGTACATGAGGAGGGTGCCGGCCATCACCAAGAGGAATCTGCTCATACTGGAGTAAAAATAAACGATGTTGACGAAGACGTAGAAGAGGGTTGCCGAATAGAGCCAGTCCAGCCAATCGCGGTTGACTTCTTCATCTTCCTCCATGAGGGGTCCTCCCTGGGCATTCATGCGCAGGTTTTGGTTCACTGCAGGGTTGGCTTGAGGGGGAGCATTTTGATCTACGGGGGGGTTTTCGGCAGGAAACGGACCAGGGAGGGGAGCTGGAGGGGTCACCGGAGCCACTGAGATCTCCTGGGAACTTCGCGCCGAGGACAAGTCCCCCGAATGAGCGTTGGCGGCCATGCTGAAGAGAGAGAGACGGAAAAAAGGAACATAAAAACCCACTCCCTTCATACTGAAATAAAGGCATGACTGTGAAGTATTGACAGTATTAGTGGAGCAGCTGGTGAAATCCAAATGTATTCTAAATCAGCAAAGCTGGCTGGGGAATTCTGGGAGTTGAAGTCCACAAGTCTGAAAGTTGCCAAGGTTGGAGACCCCTGTTCTAATTATAACATTGGGGGAGGGGGAGATGCTGGCTGGGGAATTCTGGGAGGTCTTAAAACTGACATGGTAAAATTGGGTTTCACTGATTAGAGATTTCTTGTTAAAGAAATGGCTAGTTTATACTATTATGTAAAAGAATGAAGTTGAGGTTAATGTCTTATTCTACTGCACCAAAGGGAGTCAGAAGTCAATGGCTTTTTTTCTCTTTTTCACCTTTTCTTTCCCTTCCTTATTTCCCTATTTCCTTTTGTATTTGTATGCTATATTATAAACTAGGGGTCCCCAAATTTGGCAACTTTAAGACTTGTGGACTTCAACTCCCAGAATTCCTCAGCAAGCTATGCTGCCTGAGAAATTTTGGGAGATGAAGTCCGGAAATTTGAAAGTTGCCAAGTTTGGAGACCTCTGTTATAAACTAATAAAAAGTTTGTTTAAAAATTGACATGGTAGAGAAACACTGGCCTACTGAAAATTGCAAAATTCTGCATTACTGCAACTGTAGATTTGCTGGGTCCAAATGTCCACAAGAAGAGTTTTTTGCCACACGGGCCAATTTATGAAGTCTGGATTTTTTAAAAATTACTTTTCTGGGTGTTGTCTCTATCCAGCTGCCATCCTTTTTACTCACCTTTGGTGGATTATTGTAAAGCCAGTGCACATATTCTCAAAAAAACTGACATTGCTCACCTGTATTGACAGCTTTTGTACTACTACTAGATTTTGAAAAACGTGCCGTGAATTTCATGTGCCACGAACGGCTTAGCACATGTCTTCAGAGGTAAAAGATGGAAGACGAAACTTACTATTGCATGTAGTATTGCCTTGTGTAGAGCTGATGGAACCAGAGTTGCAACATGTGGTACGTGGTGTAGGATGAATAACTGGAGCTCATAGCTTGAAAAGGAGACGGAGTCACCGGAGATCTGGTGGAGAAGACAGACAGAAGGCTGCCATTACAACTATAATTGAATAGACCCAAGTTTATGATCATTTTTATGGTGGTCGTTAAGCCAGCCCATCATTTGCTATGGGTTGTTTCATGCCAGAAATCTGAAGTACAGATAGTCCTTGAATTACAACAGTTCATTTAGTGACTGGTTTGAAGCTACAACGGCACTGAAAAAAAGTGATTTAATGACCGTTTTCCACACTTATGACCATTGCAACACCCCCATGGTCACGTGATGAAAATTCAGGCGTTTGGCAACTGGGTCTGAGAGAATTCTGGGAGTTGAAGTCCACAAGTCTTACAGTTGCCAAGTCTGGAGACCTCTGCTGTAAGCTCTCAACAAAGAATTACTGTTTATGTACCACCCTCACCCACAAAAATTTAACATTACAGTCATCTTGTTCCATTTCTTCACAGTAGGAAAATACTAACCAATTTCATAAACACTGATATTTGGGTCTTGGGTTTGGCCTCAGGAAGGAAAATTTGTCCTGTTCCTTTTCTTCCACCTTCCTATGAACATCAACCACTGACGCCACCCTCTTTACTCCCAACTTCTAAGGATGAAAAGGAAAGGCACGAAGACAGCCCTCTGATCAGAAAACCCTGATGGATTCTCTGGTGCTGGTGTGTGATATTTCATAATTTGGCACAAGGGTTTAAGTCTAGAGAGAGCGCCAGTTTTGTCTATTGCAGGATTAGTCCAACTTTCGCAACTTATGGACTTCAGCTAGCAGAATTCCCTAGAGTCTGGACAGCATGGCTGTCAGGGGAATTCTGGAAGTCGGAATCCAAGAATCTTACAAGTTGCCAAGGTTTGACTCCCTGGTGTGGGTAGTTTTGGCACCAGGCTAGAAAGCAGGAGACCCTGAGTTCAAGTCCCACCTTAGCTATGAAAGTCAGCTGGGTGATCTTGTGGCCATTCTTCTCTCTCAGTCCAACTTCAGTTTTGTTGTTGTGGGGAAACTAGGAGATGGTGTACTGGACATGTTAGCTGCCTTGAGTTATTTGTAAAAATAATAAAGGCGGGATACAAATCAAACTAAGTCCCATCTACCCTGCGAGTCTTACATGGTTGAATTTAACAGATTGCAGAAAATGAAACTCAGTTGAGGCATTGATAGGGTATAAGAAGATGAACTCCCAGAGCGTGGAGAGCCAAACACCCAACGCCCCCCCAGAAGTAAGCAGAAGGCTTCTGTACTGAGGCCAGGAAACTACGTGGCCATAAAGTTACCAAGCCTGGAATTCAAATTCACAGATGACTGCAAGTTGAGTCACAGAAACTGGGCCAGTTTCAAACCAAAAAAGAAAAGAAGTCCAGTTGCTATGACTCAAACTCCCAGCCAACTCTACCTGGTTGACGGAGAATCTTCATCAAAAAATCACAGGTTTTTCCGCTTTTCACCCCCAAAATAAGAACTTGGATGCTCACATGTACCTCATGCCAGCTTGCTCTGTGGTTACAGGCAGGCCTGGGGCAGCCTGTTCTTGGCTGGGCGCAGGTCCAGGAAGGTCCGGGGGATTTTGGCCCAATGCTGTTGACTGTTGCTTGGCTTCAGCCACCTAAACCAACAAAAATTCACCGCTACATTTTAAAACAGGCTTCAAAAAGTTCCAAGTAATTACTTCCATTTCAGACTCTCACAGTAGCCCTCTAAAGCAAATGATTTTATTTACAATATTTAGAATTTATTTAGAAATTTTATATTGCCGCCTACTCGCACATGGCAACTCAAGACAGCTTACAAGGATATAAAAACACCATATAAAAATAAAACCACCCATCCCATTCCAGCAACAACACACATTCAATACTAGCCATTCAATGGGCTCCATCATGCTCTGGGCTCCCCTGGCCCCGTTTTGTTGGGAAATCAAACGTCATGAGGAAAGGATAATTTAGTTGTTGAAAAAAAAAAAAACACTTCAAGACCATAAAGTTTGGTCTTCCCCAATATCGCCAATTCAACCTATAGAATCATGGCTGGGTTCACCCATTCTGCTAGGCCAAGCACAGACAGGAAGCCATGCTTTTCTGAGGCTGCATAACATGGAAATTGGATCGCTGTGATCAACAAACCAGAATTGGAACTGTGCCTGGCTTTCTGTGAGCTCACCCCTGTGTCAATTTCTGACATGCTAGAACAATTGCTGAAAAAGAGTGGTTTGGGTGAGAAGTTGCTGGTTACTTTTTACCGGTCTACCATCGAGACCATTTTGGCGTACTGTGTAACGGTGTGGTATGCTGGATGCTCTGTAGTGGATAAGAAGATGCTCCAGAGAGTTATAAACACAGCACAAAAAAATCATCGGTTGCTCTCTTTCTTCTTTGGAAGAGAGTGCGAAGACCAGACTCCTCTCTAGAGCACTAAAAATCTCCACAGACCGTTCTCATCCTGGTCATTCATATTTCGAACTGTTACCATCAGGGAGACGCTAGAGGTGTCTTAAAATGAGGACTAATAGACTGAGAAACAGTTTCTTTTCCAAGGCAACAATTGTCTTGAATCAAACAATGCATATGTGATTTAGTCCTATGTATATAGTGGCATTTTTAAACTACCTAACTTACTATATGTTTTAGATAGGTTTTAGACTAGGTTTTTAATTATTATTATTTTATTTATTTATTTATTATTTGAACTTGTATGCCGCCCCATCTCCGAAGACTCGGGGCGGCTCACAACTAAAAAAACAGACAATAAATACTTAAAAAACAATTAGATTAGTTTACAAGCCCAAATACTCAAACAGATTTACACAATTAACATTAAAACCTATCCCCCCCCCCCAGGAAGGGGTCACAGCCTGGGTTGGTCAAATAACCAGGTCTTTAAATCATGGCGGAAGGTGCGGAGGTCGGGGGCCAGGCGGAGCCCCAAGGGTAGCTGATTCCAGAGGTTGGGGGCCGCGACAGAATAGGCTCGCTGCCGGGGGACCGCCAGCCGGCATTGGCCCGCCGACGGGACCCCGAGGAGTCCTTGCCTATGTGCTCGCACAGGGCGGCCGGCATTTGATATAGGCAGAAGATGCTCCCTTAAATATTGAGGACCCATGTCGTACAGGACTTTGTATGTTAAAACTAAAACCTTGAATCTCACCCGGAGTGCAACCGGGTTTTAATTATTTTATTTTTTAAATACTCTGTAGTGTGATTGTGATGTGGTGTTTGGGGCACTGTGCTGGATTAGCTTTCAAATTTCATTGTATTTGTAGAATGCAATGACAATAAAAGGTATTCTAATATTCTAATATTTATTTCTCAAGCCTGGCAACTTTAAGATGTGTGGACTTCTACAATTCTTCAGCCAGCATGCCTGGCTAGGGAATTCTGGGAGTTGAAGTCCACACACCTTACAGTTCCCAAGCTTAGGAAACTGTCCCAGAAGAACCTACAGAGCCAAATCCCTGTTTTCAGCACTGCTGGTCAAGAAAACCTAACCATCCCTCAATCCTTCAGGTGCTAGACCTGGAAGAGCTTACATCTAGCCATCATCTGTACCTGTTGGACATCTTCCCCCACCTCCGCCCAAAAATCCCCATAATGGATGGGTACAATATAGAAATCTAGCCCAGATCACAAAAATATCTGATCCCAAAAGTGAGTGATAAGCTAACATCTCAAACGGCCGCTTTTCAATACCTTCACGTCAGTTCCTGGCATCGTGGGCAGATTCTTAGAGTTGCACACCAAATGGACAGCATGAACCGCCTCCTGCTGAAACAGGAAGCATTAATTAAAGTTTCAAAAAGGATCTCAGGAGCACATTTTTGGGGTGCTCCATTAATTGCTGAAAGCCAAAGGCTAGCAGGGCATACGCCATGTACCTTGGTGAGGACCTCCTGCAGAAAAAGATGGTCGTGCAACAACTTTCCAGAGTAGATCAACCTCTGAGTATCTTCAGGCTTTGAAGAGACAAAAAACAGTTTTAACCATCTTTTTTTTCCCTTTTTTTCCAGAACAAGATTCCACATTCTTGTAAATGTGCAAGCATGCATTTTTGTTGTTGTAAATTATAAACAGCTGATCTTTGGACGACCAGCTGAGCGATGACCTTTAGGTCACTTCTCAAAACGAAAATATTTTCCCTTTGAATGAGATTGCTGCTGGATTCCAGTTGTTTCCTCTGTGGCTGAACTGCACAGGGAGATTTTTGTCTTTCGTCAATAGGCTTAAGAGAACAAATGCCAATTGCACAAGAGAGTTTACAGAAGGAGCAAGTAATGAAATCACAGGAGATTTGACTTACAACAATTCATTTAGTGACCATTCAAAATTACAACCACACAGAAAAAAGTGACTTAATGACCATTTTTCACACTTATGACCATTGCAACATCCCCATGGCCACGTTATCAAAATTCAGAAGCTTGGCACTGACTCATAGTTATGACAGTTGCAGCGTCCCGGAGTCATATGATCCCCTTTTGTGACCTTCGGACAAGCAAAGTTAATGGGGTGGCTAGATTCACTTAACAACCGTTACTAATTTCAGTGATTCACTTAACTGTGGCACAAAAGGACATAAAACGAGGCAAAATTAAAAAAAACAAATGCCCTACTTAGCAACAGAAATTTCAGGCATTTATGTTAATCATTGACATCTTTCAGTAAAGTTTGTCACGTACACTTTTCTTTGATTACTAATTAGCAGCTGAAAGTAGATTTCTATAGGCCTCTAAACCTTCAGATAACCCCTGCTTTGTCTTTAAGCCGAGGCACTTTCCTTAGAAATTCACTGCATTATTTTAGATGTAAAGACTGGTTCCCAACCAACAACTCTTTCAAAGTAGCTCCCACACCCCCACAGACAAATGTGGAGGCTATCAACTTGGGGAACTGGCTGTTCTGCACCTTGGGTTTTGTTGCATTGGCAGTTTTATGGGCAGAGTAAAACTCATTTTCCCTGCTCCAAACTTCACTAAAGAAAATCCTTGGGCAGAAGATTAAACACCAACTCAAAGCAGAAAGGGTCCAAATCCCAACACACCACTGTACAATCAACATGCCTTGTTGCAGGTCAGGGTTCTCAAGAGGTCAACTGAGCTAAGCTGGCTTGTAAGGCCAAAACGGATGGGCATCGGACGACATGGAGCTGCACCACCCAGCCTACCTCACCGGTGGCCTTGGGGAATGAAGTTGCTGCCAAATAACTTCCCAAATTCCGGGAAAGGTCACATGCATCACCCAACCTGGGGACACTTTGTATTAAAACAACCTCTTGCATTGTTTTAAGATCGTTTTTTTCCTCATTCCTCTGCCTTCCCTGTTGCATACAATGAAAACTTTTATTGCTTTCAATTCTGTTCCACCAGGCAATTCCAATCCAGCCTTACCCTGTTATTACATGGCCTAAGTATTTAACCTTGTACCAGGAAAAGGGAAAGTTTCCAAAATATAGAAATACACAAACATTAACTATGAAACTCTACTGAAACCTCTCTTCTCCTTTTGAGTTAACTTCAAACAAAGAAAATCCTGGCAGTTGGCTCTCGGTTGCATCATCTGCTCTGCGAAGCAAATCAGTGTCAAAATTTTGTTTTGTAGGAGGAAAGATACAAAAAAAAGCCATCATGAGCTATATTTTTCCTGCTTTAACCACTAGCTTTAGAAAGACAGTCCAAAATTTCTGAATATTAACAGACGTTGTTCACAGGAAGATGTTTTGGGGGAAAAATCAAACTATGTAGAGTACCAAGGACAAACTGTTATTTCTTTTTCCATTCAGATGACCTAGTAGTTATAAATGTTTTATAATGAACTGATTTCTGATGTGGAAAAGGCATTTATTTCACTTTGGCCTGGTGTCCTGGAAAGCTATCATTCTCAAAAGCAAGACACCCAGCCATCACAAGGAAATACTGAAAGTTCTGATCTGATTAATAAAATAAAGGGTCCTTGGAGGTCTTCCAGTCCAACCCAGCAGAGACCCTGGCCAATACCATGCTGTACAAATGGCTGTCCAATCTCTCTAAGAAACCTCCAGTGATGGAGCACCCACAATGTCTGGAGGCAAGCCATTCCACTGACTAATGGTTCTCTCTCCAAAGCATCAAGCATCAACATGCCCAGCAAAATGTCATCGTTCTAAACAATATCAACAATTTCCATGAAAGTATTGCAAGAAAAGTGGGCCAGGCCGATTCTCTCCAGAGCCAAACCCACACAAGGATTTTATTATTTTTGGAAGGCAGCTCCTTCTACAGCCAGACTTAACTCAAAAGGGGTAAAAAAAAATCAGGATAATTCCTTGCCCATTACTCAGATTTTGTTTAAGAGAAAATTCAAAATACATAAAGAACATCCAGTACAGCAGGCAATGTCATGCAGGAGAAATTCCTTTAAAATTGTTGAACAGGATGCTCCAAAGTCCAGGAGCTGATAAAACCTCGACAGGCTCAGACCCTGCTTACTTCTGGGATGGGACACCACCAGGAAATCCCCAACAAACAGGAAGGACAAAATCCATTTTGGAGAAAAGCAACTTCCTAGAATTGCTACCCGCCTGGCATTTTCTCAGAAAGACGCTGGGATAAATCGGTAACTGCAGGGTTTTTTTTTTTTTAAACAGATGCAACAATTATCCTTGCTCTGCATCGCGGGGCCAGAGCCAATGCACTCTGTGCATGCTCAGAAATCCACTGGGATAAGCCACCATCCTGCAAAGAACAAGTGCATTTCAAACGCCACTTCTGAACGCTCCGAACTGCACCCAGCAGAGGAAATGCACTCTGCACTTGCTCAGAAACTCCATCCCCCCCATAGAGCCGGCGCGAGTCACGAAGCCCAGAAAAGGGGAAGGGAGACCAAGCGGGGTGGAGACTCAAGGCTATTCCCAACCCAGCACCGCGTTGGAGGAAGTCCAAAGGGCTTCCATGCTGGCAAGGGGACAACACCCATCATCCCCAGCTGCGTCGCTCTATTGTCCAACACCGGGGGGGGGGGAGAGAAAGGAAGGGTAGGGAAGGACTCCCAAGCCCATCTCAGGGACCCCCAAGTCAGGAGAAAAAGCGCTTGAAGCCGCTTTCGAAAGCCTCTTCCCCCCAAACCCCAGCCTTCGTTGTCGGGCCCCTCCCTGGAAACCCACCCCGAGGCCCGCAAATATCCTGGCACGCCATCCCCAGCCAGGAAACCGAAGTGGGGTAGACTGCGCCCGTCCGAGGAGGCTCCACTTCACGGGAGGGGGGGGGAACAGGGGCGAGCGCGCATGCGCGTTTCAGAGCTTACCGGCTCATCTGGGTGAAGTCGTCGCAGCTCCGCCTTGAGGCGCCGGACGCTCCAGGAGCGCCGGGCCGATAGAAGCAGGTCCGGGTGGCGTTGCGCGGGGCTCTTGACGACGAGGCCCACCTCCTCCACCTCCTCGGCTTGCCCGCTTTCCATCCTCTTCGAAGGCCTCAAAATCCTCCCACTTCCACCCCCACAAAAACTCTCCTCGATCTACGACGACGACAACGGCCTCAGGAACGGCGACGGCCGCTTTTATAGCCTCGCGGGCGGCTGAAGCTACGCCTCCCGCATTGTGGCGACGTCGCTGTGGCCGCCGGGGATTGGCCTCCAGGACGAGCTCGCGCCGGACGTGGACCTATCAAGGAGAGGCCGATGGGCGGGAAAGGGCGGTAGGGAAAGCGCGATAGGGCGGAGGAGGAGGAGGCCGAACGCCCCTTGTCAACCCGGAGGCGGGACGTTGATCTTGGTTGGTGCACGGCGCACAGCGTCACCTGTTGGACTCCCATTCCCACGGTTCCTTGCCATTGGCTTGGTCGGCGGGGGTGGATGGGAGTTGAAGTCCGCAGTCTCTTTGCAGCCTTCCGCATTTCGTGACGGTTGTTTACTGTTGCTGCTGCGTTCCCACAAGAAACAAGGCTAAACTAAAATTAGGTTGCTTGTGATTCAGCAGCCTGTGGTGAGGATGCAGCCAACTGCCTCAGAACGAGGCCTGTGCTAGGCAGTCACATTGAACTGTATTAAAAACTGTCAAGGACCTTGGAGTACTCGTCTCTAATGATCTAAGGGCCAGAGCCCACAGTGACAACATTGCCAAAAAGGCATTAAGAGTTGTTAACCTAACCTTGTGTAGCTTCTTCTCTGGTAATATTGTGCATGGCTCCCCAAACTTGGCAACTTTAAGACTTGTGGACTTCAACTCCCAGAATTCTCCAGCTGGATTGCTGTGAGGGGAATTCTGGGAGTTGACGTCTGGACGACTGAACAGTGGCTGAGGGGGCGAAAGTGGCCACTCTCCGGCCTTTGGGTCTCCTTGGGATACCTCAATGGGCAGCCCTGGGCAGGCAGCCCTACTATCCTCTAGCATGAAGGAAGGAAGGAAGGAGGGAGGGGGGAGGGAGGGAGGAAGGAAAGAAAGAAAGAAAAAAAAGGAAGGAAGGAAGGAAGGAAGGAAGGAAGGAAGGAAGGAAGGAAAAAAAGAAAGAAAAGAGAAAAAGAAAGAAAGATGTTTTTGACCGGGGGTCCCTAAACTTGGCAACTTTAAGACTTGTTGTCTTCGACTCCCAGAATTCTCCAGCCAGAATTCTGGGAGTTTTTTTTTTAAAATTACATTTATATGCCGCCCTTCTCCGAAGACTCAGGGCGGCTTACAATTTCTGGGATACAACCCAGTGTGCTCAGCAATAGCCTTCACTCCATTGTATATGCCTGCTTATTATTACTAAGCGGCATTTTTACAAAGTCAGCTAATTGCCCCCAACAATCTTGGGTCCTCAATTTACCTACCCTGAGAGGATGGAAGGCTGAGTCAACCTTGAGCCTGGTGGGATTCGAGCCTACAATAATTGTAGGCAGCTGGATCTTAAGAGCAGGCATTTAACAGCCTGAGCTACCAAGGCTCAGTTGAAGTCTACAAGTCTTAAAAGTTGCCAGTTTTGGAAATCTCTGAACTAGAGCATACAAAACATTTGCTAGACCAATTCTCAAATACAGCTCATCCATCTGGAACCCGCACTGCATATCGGACATTAACACAATCGAGAGAGTCCAGAAGTATTTCATGAGAAGAGTCCTCCACTCCGCTACTCGCAATAGAATACCTTATGCTACCAGGCTTGAAATGTTGGGCTTAGACAACTTAGAACTACGCCACCTTTGGTCTGACCTAAGCATAGTACACAAAATTATCCATTGCAATGTCTTACCTGTCAATGACTACTTCAGCTTCAACTGCAACAATACAAGAGCACACAACAGATACAAACTCAACGTAAACCTCTCCAAATCTGATTGCAAGAAATACGACTTCAGCAACAGAGTGGTCAATGCCTGGAATGCACTACCTGACTCTGTGGTTTCTTCCCCAAACCCCTAAACTTTAACCTTAGATGTTTATTGTTGACCTCATCCCATTCCTAAGAGGTCTGTAATCATCAGTGCAGCAACGTGCCTACCGTCTCTGTCCTAATGTTCCCTTTATATTCGTATCTATTTCTTGTATTAATAATCATTTTTATACTTACATGTGTTACCTAATACATGCTTGAAAAACAAATAAATAAAAAAATAAAATAAATAAAGTATGGGTTTGCAACTTTGCATGTTGCATAACATAAATGCAGCAACTTTTGCAACCCTTAGCTCTTTAAGAAGTGGCAGCTTTTGCCTTTAAATTGAGATTTGGTGCCTGGGAAACTGACGTCCAGAAGAATCTTGAAAATTGTCTTGCACTACTTTCCACCCTAACAGTAGTGTTTTCTGAAATTCTTATCTTATTAAATTTAGAATTTACGTGATGGAGACCAAAGCAGGAATAGCCAACACTGCAGAAGAGAAGCTTAAGATACAGAAGGATCTTGACAGAGTTCAACACTGGGCACTATCTAACAAAATGAAATTCGATGGTGAAAAAAGTAAGGTTCTACATTTAGGCAAGAAAACCAAATGCACAGGTATAGTATAGGTGGTGGTACCTGGCTCAGTAGTAGTAACTGTGAGAAGAGTCTAGGAGTCCTAGTGGACGATTACTTAAATATGAGCCAGCAGTATGCTTCAGCTGCCAAAATAGCCAACACACTCCTAGGTTGCATTAACAGAAGGATAGAATCAATATCACATGAAGTGTTAATACCACTTTATAATGCCTTGGTAAGGCCACACTTGGAATATTGCATCCAATTTTGGTCGCCACAATGTAAAAAAAAACATGCTGAGACTCTGGAAAGGGTGCAGCTACAACTTCTAAAGGCAAGCTTTTCCACTGGTTCATTGTTCTCATTGTTAGGAAAGTTGCCCTTAGTTCTAGGTTGGATCATTCCTAGAGATGTTTCCATCCATTGCTTCTCATGCTGCTTTCTAGTGCTTTGCAGAATAGGTTGAGCACCCTCTTCTTTGTAGCAGTCCCTCAAATATTGGAAGACTGCTGTCATGTCATGAAAGACCACTCCTGGTCTTTCTTTTCTCTAGATTAACCACATCTAATTCCCGCAACCGTTCATCATATATTTTAGTCTCCAGGCCCCAAATCATCTTCATGACCCTTCTCTGCACTCTTTGCAAAGGCTCAACTTCTTTTTTTGTAATGTGGTGATCAAAACTGGATGCAGCACTAGGGAAGATGAGAAGAACCTTCTCAGTTCAGACCTGGAAGTAAGAGGTCAATCTCAGGGACCAGAGCCACTTGATTGAGTTGGGCGGCCATAGAAATTTGAATGATGGAGGAATGAATGGGACATTGAAACATAGAGGCACACACAGAGAGACAGTCAAACACACCCATCTAGGGGAGAAAGCACCAAGTTACTAAGAAAAAAAAGGCATCAGTCACACTGTACTCCATCCCTTGATCTACCCACATAAGTTAATCATCTTACCAAGGAGCCGCTTCATTTCGTATTGCCCAAATAATGCTGTTGGCGTTTTTCTTAATCTGGTACAGATCACAAGCACCAAAGAGCGAATTCATTTTATTATTCAAAATCAAAGGGCCTGTTCCTGACTTCCCGCCTTTGTGCTAACACTGTCCATGGTTTTTCTAGTTCCCTTGCTATTTTAATCTGAAACCTTCAGATCACTTTACGTGGACAAGGATTTTCTGTTTACTTTAATTTATAAATGTCTATCTTGGCCTTTTTATCTCCATGTTCCTATCTGGCTTGTTTGTAGTGAGATGTTTTCTTATCTACAGTATTTGTTAAGCTCCTTTGCTCAGCTGTTAGAACCAAGCTCATTTGCATTTGAAAGTTTTTCTCTGAAGACTGGCAAATGGAGATTTCTCTTCCCTCCCAGCACTCAAGAATCCTCTCTTCCTGGAACAGATTTATGGGGCTCTGTCCCAGCTGGGATGCTGCACATGGCGAGCCTGTTTTGGACTTTTGCAGATTCTGGGTCAGAGTCCTTTTGGCTACTTCTCAGCTCCAAATCTTGCCATTTTTCCCATTGTCTATAGTATTTTTTTTTTTAAAAACTTGACTACTTTAACATGAATGGACTTCAGTTCTAAGAATTCCCCAGCCAACATGCTTTAAGATGAGTGGACTTCAACTCCCAGAATTCCCCAGCTAAGCATAAAGCATGTCTGGCTGGGGAATTCTGGGAGATGAAGTCCACGCATCTTCAATTTGCCAAGATAGAGAAACATGGTTGTAGATTTCTATCTGTACTGGCATGTTACGAATCTGGAACAGTAACTTTCAGCAAGATATTTTGGGACCTTGGCATTCAACTAATGGTTGAGCGAACTTGTTAGGTGAGTCTGAAATAATTGCATCATTATAAGCTGAAGCAAGAGCCAGGCAACTATTTATTTATTTATTTATTTTTAATTGCCTTTATAATAACAACCCCAAAAGAAATAAAACCCAAGGATCATTATAATGCTAATAAGTACATTCTGGGAGTTGAAGTCCACCCATTTTAAAGCATGCAGGCTGGGAATTCTGGGAGTTAAAGTCTACCCATCTCAAAGCATGCTAGCTGGAGAATTCTGGGACTTGAAATCCACCCATCTCAAAGCATGCCAGCTGGGGAATTCTGGGAGTTGAAGTCAGCACATCCCAAAGTTGCCAAGATTGCAAAATACTGTTCTAGCAGTGTAATAGTTCTGCTCATTTTTAAAAAATGGTCTTCTGCAGTAAATTGCTGGCATCACCAAAAAGCAGGGACTTTTTAATTTTGGGCCAACAGCAAGATTTGCAGAAAGCCTCAGCTGCATGTTGTTCAGAATCCGTCCCAAGCCCTAGAGATATAATTGTTATGGGTTTATGGAAGAAATTCACCTGGAGCCAGTGATCTGCATCTCCAAGTGCAGCATATAATTTGCAACCTTGTGTGACTTGCAGCCTTGCCGGGTAGAATCAGGTGCTGGTTTCACATTGCACAAGAGAGGAAGCTCAGGTTAAATGGCTGATGCAATCCTGAAGCTAATTTGCGAGAGTGGATTTTTAAAAGCCACACTACGCAGTGAGGATCTCACACACCAGCAGCACTAGAAAAGGAAAGGGAGTGTGTGTTTGTGTTGCATTATAGAGGCAGACCTGCAACTTACGACCACAATTGGACCCAACATTTCTGTTGCTAAGCGAAACATTTGATAAGTGAATTTTGGTCCCATTTTACGACACTTTCTTGCTACAGTTGTGAAGCTTTGCTTCTCAGAAGGTAGCAAAAGGGGCTCATGTGACCCCAGGACTCTGCAATCATTATAAATATGAGTCAGTTGCCAAACATCTGGATTTTGATCACATGACCATGGGGATGCTGAAATGATTGTGTGAAAAACAGTCAAAATAGTCACTTTTTCAGTGCCCTTGTAACTTTGGTCACTAAGTGAACTGCTGCAAGTCGAGGACTAGCTGTGTTGTGTGAATAGAAATTAGGGCCTTCGCTTTTAATCTTCAAACATTTCTTGCATATTCAGTGCCAGTCTCTGAGTCCCAAAAACCTAAACAAAATTTCATCTGCTATTAACTGGATGGGAGACCATCAAGAAGAGCAGATCTAGGAAGTAGTGAGGAGGAGGAGGAGGAGGAGGAGGAAGAGGAGGAGGAGGAGAAGAAGAAGAAGAAGAAGAAGAAGAAGAAGAAGAAGAAGAAGAAGAAGAAGAAGAAGCAGCCGCCAGAACAGTTCTATGTTCCTACTCATAAAATTCAACAAATTCAAGAGATTTAACCTGGACATAAGGAGAAACTTCTGACAGTGAGAACAATCAACCCATGGAACAGAAGCTGCCTTTAGAAGTTGTGGGAGCTTCATCCCTGGAGGATTTCAAGAATAGACTGGACTGCCCTCTGTCAGAAATGGGGTAGGGTCTCCTGCTTGGCTGGGGGAGTTGGACTAGATCAGGTACAAGGTCCCTTCCAACTCTGTTTATCTGTTATCTAAGTTCAAATTGAGGGAATGTTCAAGACACAGACTGCCAGCCACTTTAGATACAGACCCAGAAAAAAAGATTTCTTATCCTTCATTAATATGAACCATTCGAGGTGCTTTCTCATCTGCCAATAGCCACCTTTTGCCAGGATCCAGTTGTCCAGAGTCATCTGCCCTCCACGGTGGGCAGGGGGCTGAATGCAGAGTGGGCTCACCTGAGCTCAAGCGGTTCAGCTGGGACCAACATGGTTGGCATTTAAAACTGGGCCACGTTTTGAATGGGGCTGTGCTGAGATTCAGTTACTCTGGAAAAATACAGTGTGTTTGAAATCCTAACAACTGAATCCTAACTAATAACAGAGTTGGAAGGGGCCTTCTAGTCCAACCCCCTGCCTAGGCAGGAAACCCTACACCACTTCAGACAAACGGTTGTCTAATCTCTTCTTAAAAACTTCCAGCATTGGAGCATTTGCAACTTCTGGAAGCAAGTTGTTCCACTGGTTAATTATTCTAACTAAAATCCATAGAGTTATCCAAAGCGGGTTTATTTTTTTGGGGAAGGCAGGGAAACGGGACTCCAGTTTCTTAACTCCCCAAGTAAACAAAATTATGGCCAGATCTTGGGAGAGCCCTGCATTAAGATAGGAAGACGGGCATAAGGGAGATAAAAACAATGTACTGACAGAGAATTTTTGTAGCTCTGGGTTGACATGAGGGGGTCCTTGGTGCTCTCTGAGCTCGGCTGTTTTGTTGCAGATGTTTCATTAACCCAAACTAGGGTAACCTCATCAGTGCAAACCCCTCTCCTTTCCTAGCACTGATGATATTATTACCTAGTTTGGTAATGAAATGTCAGCAAGAAAACAACCGGGCTCAGAGAGAACCAAGGGTCCCTTAAAAAATGATATATCTGGAAGCTGTCCAAGTCCTGTCCAAGTTCTTCATGTTGCAATATTTGTGGCAGGTCCCCCTTTTCCTTTCTCCCCCTCTCTGATCCAGGCTGGGTCTTTGCAGACAACCCCTATCACCCCGGGGATCTAAATAAAGCATTTAGGGAACAGCCACGGGCTTCTGTTTTCTTGAGGTTACGCTCTGAAGTGGCTGGGCTTCCTGCTGTTGAAACCAGCTGTTTCGCTTCCATTTTCAGCAGCTGTTGCCTTTACCAGGTGTTAGTTAGATGCCTCTTTCCTTCAGGCTGGGGCAATCCTCAGCATATCAAATCACGAGAAGGTTTCTCTGCCCTTTGGGGCAGCAAGCTTAATTTTAGCGTCCAAACATGTTAGGGAATCTTTAGGACAGGCTGTCCCCTGCTGGATTACCCAGGGGTTTCACTGAGTTTTCACTGAATGGGAAATCAGGGTAATCTAAATGGAATGTATAAGACATTCTGCCCTCTTGTCTTACTGGAATATTGCAGCTTTCCATTGGGAAAAATAAGGCCATTAATTGATGACATAATAGAGCAAACAGTCCCCTTAGGGCTGGCTGAAGTATTGACCTGACAATGGGGAAAATAATGCAATGTACTGGAATCTCTATCCACACCCACACCCACACCCATACCTACCTACCTACCTACCTACCTACCTACCTTCCTGTCTGTCTGTCTGTCTGTCTGTCTGTCTATCTATCTATATCTTACAGCAACCTATGACTATTACTAAGTGGTATCTTAAGATTCTTGATGAATGTATTTTATTTTTCCTTTATGTATACTGAGAGCATTTGCACCAAAGACAAATTCCTTGTGTGTCCAATCACACTTGGCCAATAAAGTATTCTATCCTATCCTATTCTACTACTCTATTTCTATTCCTATTCCTATTCCTATTCTCATTCCCATTCCCATTCCATTCCATACTATTCTATAATATTATATTCTAATATTCTATTCCTATTCTATTTTCTATTCCTATTCTATTCCATTCCATTCCATTCTATTCTGGACTAGGACATGTTGCCCCCTCGTGACTCAGTTGGGTATTGCATGGTTCCTGTCATCTCCAAGTATCAAATCACCCACTTAAAGAGATGATCCATAAATTCAAGATGGAAGGGCGACAAAGGAGATTTATAGATGGGGAGGTTGGAGGACAAATGGGAAAGAGTGTATGGCAGAGGGCCAGCCAGAACGACCCGTTTTCTCTCTCCCAAAAGCAGAATAGAGAATAACAGAGTTGGAAGGGACCTTGGAGGTCTTCTAGTCCAGCCCGCTGCTCAAGCAGAAAACCCTATACCATTTCAGACCAGTGATTGTCCAGTCTCTTCTTAAAAACCTCCAGCGATGGAACTTCTAGAACGGAGGTCTCCAAACTTGGCCACTTTAAGACTTGTGGACATAGCATAGCTGGCTGGAGAATTCTGGTAGTTAAAGTCCACAAGTCTTAAAGTGGCCAAGTTTGGGGACCCTTGCTCTAGGTTCTGGGATCTTCAAACTTGAGAGCTTTAAGACTTGTGGACTCCAACTCCCAGAATTCCTTCTCCAGTCATGTTAGCTCAGGAATTCTGGGAGTTGAAGTCCACAAGTCTTAAAGTGGCCACGTTTGGAGACCTCTGTTCTAGACGAGGCCAAACCTTTTCAGCTGGTTGTTCTCACTGAACAATTAATCGCATTATTTAATGCAAGTCCAGGCGGGGACTTCAGCTTCCAGGTCCACGTGTCCTCAAGCTGCCAAGGAAGCAGGAACCTGGGTGTGTGTGGGGGTGCCCGCCCTGGCAGCAGAATCCCGCCCGGCTTCTCCCTATACCCCGCATCATGGGCTGGAGAAAGCCAAAATGAGGGACGCGCGACCCGAAGAGGACTGCACCGTCGCTCCGCATGCAACCAGCAGGGCAGAGCCAGCGCCGTCGGAACGCCCCACCTGGAAGGGCATCGCCCCAGTCCGCTCGCCCGCCTGGTCCGCGGACCTCGGCTCGAAACCATCGGATGGGTGGGCGGGGCCGCCTCCCGCTGGGCCCGGGGCTCACCTGTGCCTTATTTCCCGGGGCGCAGATGAGGCTGGAAGGGCGGAGGGCGTTGAGACTTCGGCTCTGGATTCACCTGCGCTTTCTTTCCCGGCGCGCAGGTGAGGCCGGCGGGGAAGGGGAGGGGGTTGAGACTTGGGCTCCGGATTCACTTGTGCTTTCTTTTCCGGCGCGCAGGTGAGGCCGGCGGGGCGGGGCTGGTGGGCGAGTTCTGGACTCCGCCCTCACCTGCGCCTTCTTCCCCGGCCCACCTGTCCGAGGCCGCTGCCCTCACCTGAGCCGCGCGAGAGCCAGCCGCGGCCCTCCCACTTGTCCCCTGGCTGGCTGGCGGACGGGCGGCTTCCGGGCTCGAGCGATCCGAAGGCGCGTCTCGGACTTCGGGGCAGAAGGGCGGGCTTCGGGGCCGGAGCCGGATCGGCCGGAGGGAGGTGCAGCATGGCTTCAGCCTCTTACAACGTCAGCCGCGCCTTCCCCGAGGCGCTCCGGCAGCAGAACCAGCCGGACAACACGGCCTTCACCCAGCAGCGCCTGCCGGCCTGGCAGCCGTTGCTGTCGGCTGGCACGGTGCTGCCACTCTTCTTCGGGCTGGGCCTCGCCTTCTTGGCCATCGGGCTGGGCCTTTACTTCACCTCGGCGGGCATCCAGGAGGTGGAACTGGACTACACGGGTGGGCGCTCGGCGCCAACCAACTGCACTGCGGGCCAAGCTGCCAACCTGACAGCCGGACCGCGCCACGCCGTGCCGGCCGGTGCTTCTGGTCTGGCACTTCCTGCCCACCGCCTTCCCACTGCCCGTCTGCCTCTACTACCAGCTCTCCTACCCGAACAACGGCGTTACAATGTCACAACAGCTGTGTGAGGCCTTCATCGGCTGCGCCAGCCGCCCGGACTGCAAGCCTTACCAGTACAACAGCCATGCCCATCGCTGTGGGCGGTGCCCAGCCTCTTCCTGAACCTTTGGCCTTCCACGGGACCAAGAAGATCATCCTGAGCACCCTTTCCTGGATGGGGGGTAAGAATCCCTTCCTTGGCATTGCCTACCTGGTGGGCGCTGCACCATCGGCATCCTCATGACTGTGGTCCATTTCAAATACCGGCACCGGAATGAAGATGACGACGATGATTAGGAGGCCTTCTGGACACATCCCATCATTCCTTAGGTGGCATGGACGAAGGGCTGGGAGATGCTGGCGAAGCCAACATCGGGAGAGCATCACGCTGGATGGGCTTTGGAAAGCAGTGAATAATTGGACCTCAGCGGGAAGTGAAGATCGGTGCTTCTCAACGCATGAAGAATGAATTTAAGTCTATTCTGTCACTTTTCTTTTCTGCTCCATAATTTCTCAAGCTGTGAAGTTGATTCTTGGGAAACGGCATGGAGGGAATTGAGTGCCCCCATTTCTAATCATTGGAAGTTTAATTTAATTTAATTTTTATTTTTATTCATATTTATATCCTGCCCTTCTCCGGAGACTCAGGGCGGCTTACAATTTTTGGAGCACAACCCAATGCGCTCAGCAATAGCCTTCCTTCCATTGTATATGCCTGCTTATTACTAAGCGGCATTTTCAAAGTCATCTTATTGCCCCCAACAATCTTGGGTCCTCACTTTACATACCCCGAGAGGATGGAACCTTGAGCCTGGTGGGATTCGAGCCTACAATAATTACAGGCAGCTGGAGCTAAGTGCTAGGCTATTAACAGCCTGCACCACCAAGTTTGATATGAAGGCTAACACAACATTGTTTGTTGGGGGAACCCACTGCTGTTTTCCTTATGAAGGGACTTCTCCCAAATGAAGTGATTGCTTAAATGTGAATGTTGGAAACTATTATCTAACTTGGATCTTAGATTTGGCCTGTTCTTAAACACTGGAAATATAACCCAGCATTTGTTGTTTACACAATGTTTACTCTTGGTTAATTGTACTGTGTGTTGCTGATTCCCTGAGATGGAATTGAGTGTTTGGGATAAATTCAGTTGGCTAACTAACAGTTAGTCTACTGCAGGGGTCCCCAAACTTGGCAACTTTAAGACTTGTGGACTTCAACTCCAAGAATTCCTCAGCCAGCAAAGCTTATGGATTCCCAGAACTGCTGGCTGGAGAATTCTGGAAGTTGAAGTCCACAAGTCTTAAAGTTGCCAAGTTTGGAGTCCTCTGGTCTATTGTGCAAATCTAGCCAATGAGAAATGTATACAGCTAGTCCTTGACTTACGACCACAGTTCAGGCTCCAAATTTTTCGTTTGCTAAGCTGAGACAAAGTTAAGTGAATTTTGCCCCATTTTACAGTTTTTCTTGCCACATGGTTAAATGAATCACTGCAGTTCTTAAGTTAGCAACATGGTTATTAAGTGAATCTGGCTCCCCGTTAATTTTGCTTATCCGAAGGTTGCAAAAGAGGATCCTGGGACACTGCAACCATCATAAGTGTGAGTCAGGTGCCAACTGTTTGAATTTTGATCACGTGAGCATGGGGCTGCTGCAGTGATTGGGTGAAAAACAACTGCAAGTCCCTTTTTTCAATGCTATTATAACGTTGAACAGTTACTAAACGAACTGTTGTAAGTCAAGGACAAGCTGTAATAAAGATTATTATCATTTTATTATCATTTAGGTTTTCACCAAGATAGAGTAGAATAGAATTGGAAGGGACCTTGGAGGTCTTCTAGTCCAACCCCCTGCCTAGGCAGGAAACCCTATGGAATTTCAGAGAAATGGTTATCCAATTTCTTCTTAAAAACTTCCAATGTTGGAGCATTCACAACTTCTGGAGGCAAGTTGTTCTACCGATAAATTGTTCTAACTGTCAGGAAATTTCTCCTTAGTTCTAGGTTGATTCTCTCCTTGATTAGTTTCCATCCATGGCTTCTTGTTTTGCCTTCAGGGGCTTTGGAGAATAGCTTGAGTCCCTCTTCTTTGTGACAGCCCCTGAGATATTGGAAGACTGATATCACATCACGCTAGTCATTCTTTTCATTAAACTAGAGATACCCAGTTCCAGCAACCATTCTTCGTATGTTTTAGCCTCCAGTCCCCTAATCATCCTGGTTGCTCTTCTCTGCACTCTTTCTAGAGTCTCAACATCTTTTTTACATTGTGGTGACCAAAACTGGATGCAGTAGTCTAGGTGTGGCCTTACCAAGGCCTTATAAAGTGATATTAAAGATATTTGTGCCTTATAGCCAAATGTCTCTTAGCTAATAATGTTCAGAATGACTTCCTGTCACTTTGGGTGGAGTTCTAGAGAGCTGCATGGCTGGTTAACGATTTTGTGACCTTGTTTGCATTGCAGAACCCATTGGAAAAAAAAAAGTCATGTAATATTGAAAGGCTCTATGTACAAAGCATTTTTCTTGCATTGTATTTGGACACTTATCAGCTTTCTCTACTCTTATTTTCTTGACGAGTGCAAATACATTTGAGAGCATCACGGTATTTTCGTGCCTGGGTGGGGTGGCAAATTTCGGAGAAACGATTACCAACAAAGAGCCCTGTTAAATTGATGTACATGGTGAACAGAATAACAGAGTTGGAAGGGACCTTGGAGGTCTTCTAGTCCAGCCCCCTGCTCAAGCAGGAGACCCTGTAGCATTTCAGACAAATGGCTGTTCAATCTCTTCTTAAAAACTTCCACCAACAACTTCTGGAGGCAAGCTGTTCCGCTGATCAATTGTTCTCACTGCCAGGAAATTTCTGCTTAGTTCTTGGATGGATCTCTCCTTGATTAATTTCCCATCCATTGCTTCTTGTTCTGCCTTCAGGTGCTTTGGAGAACAGGTTGAGCCCCTCTTCTTTGTGGCAGCCCCCCAAATACTGGAAAATTGCTATCATGTCACCCCCTAGTCCTTCTCTTTTTTATTTTTTATTTCTTTTAAATTTTTATTAATGAAACAAAAGAAAAAACATTTAAAAACAATGAACGTGATGCATACATCCCAATACACCTGCTTATCTTACACCATCAAATAACGCATATAACAAAAAAATACAAATTTACATATATACATAAACTTTAGTCATCATCAATACATTTATTCCTTTCTTTTTTTAACCAGTGGTAAAACTTCTCCCAAGTTTTGTAATATTCAGATTCAGTCTTATTTTTTAATTCTTGAGTTACTCTATCCATTTCAGTGCATGTCCAAATTTTCCTAATTATTTCCATCTCATCTGGCATGTCATTTACTTTTCCATCTTTGGACAAAGGCTGGCCTTGCAGCAGTGGTGACATGGACTATTAAATATATTATCTCTTTATTATATTTTCCCACATTGATTCCCAGTAGAAAGATTTCAGGTCTAAATTCTATTTTAATTTTACATATCTCTTCTAACCAATTTCTAATTTTCAACCAATATGTTTGGGCTTTTTTGCATTTCCACCATACATGATAATATGTTCCAATTTCTTTATCGCATTTCCAGCATTTAGGGGATAATTTTGGATAGTCCTTCTCTTCATTAGACTAGACATACCCAGTTCTTGCAACCATTCTTGCAGAGCTTGTGAATGTGGTGGACAAGGTTTTAGAGCACTTCTTAGTGAGTTTGGGCTTCAAAAGGAACTTTGCTATTCTTGTTTGGAGTGGACTTGCTGGTGAAAAATCTGGTAGATCTCTTTTATTGTGTTTGTTTTATGCCTTACAAAATGAGTTACTCTCGCAAGTCGTTTCTTGTTTGCAAGCAATTTTCTGCCTTCAGACCAGACAACTCATTCCCCAATCCCCACTGAATTATTCTCCCTCCCCCCCAGAGTCACAATGCAAAAGGCTTTGTGAAAAAGTAATTTTGATTTCATTTATATTTTGTCATTTGAGGCTCCGACAAAATTATTTTCCCTTCCTTCATCCTCTACTTGAACCACGGAAGATATTTTCTTAAGATTATAGACTACTCTGTAATCTGTGTAGTTCAATCTATAGTTACCAGGGAGAATTTCTAGATTCTCATTACAACTCAAGTTCCTTCTTAAGGTTAAATTTATAAAATCACTGTGAAATTGTGTCGTTGCTTTTCTATAAAAAAAACATCTTAACTGTATCGTAAAAATACTAGATGTTTCTATGCCATTTATGATTGCTACCTGTGCCTGTGATACTTGATAATTAACACACCAGAAAGATGATTTTGGTGGAATATTTATATTTCAATAGTGATCCTCAGGTGTTTCGTCTCTTTAAATAATGCAACTCATTTTTTTAAAGGTAGAGTTACAGGAAGCGTTAAGCATGCATTTCGGTGAGTCCTGCCAGTGATGTTTCCTCTTCTCTGATTTGAAATGAAGAGACTTCCAAAGTTCACCTTTCTTGTACATTAATCAAATAAATGACATAATAATAATAAAGTTGCATTGTGTTTTTATTGGCTGCTGAAGAAAGGTGGACATAATGTGATGGAGAATTAATGATATGGATCTGAGCTGGTAATGGTATGGATCTGATGGGTTACACGTCATCCTGGACTTATAGCTGCAGTTGAGCCACAAATGTCTGTTGCTAAGCGAGACAGGTGTTAAGTGAACTTTGTCCCATTGTACGTCCTTTCTTGCCACAGTTGTTAAGTGAATCTGGCTTCCCCATTGATTTTGGTTGTTAGAAGTTTGCAAAACATGACCCTGGGATGTTGCAACTGTCATAAACACGAGTCAGTTGCCAACTGTCTGAATTTTGATCACGTGACCATGGGAATGCTTGCAATGGCCATAAGTCACTTTAACAGATAATCAGAGTTGGAAAGGACCTTGGGAGGTCATCTAGTCCAACCCACCACCCAAGCAGGAGACCTTACACCATTTCTGACAAATGGCAGCCCAGCCTCTTCCTGAAAGCATCCAGGGATGCTGCTTTAACGTCAAACAATCACTAAACGAACTGTTGAAAGTCGAGGGCTGTCTCTCAGAGACAAACTGAAAAAGAGAAACAGAAAAGTTGCAATCCATTTTTCTTCTGCTTTTGGGCTACCATAAACCATTGTAGGCTCTCTTCTCACAAGGACCTCTTGAAA
Source organism: Naja naja (assembly GCA_009733165.1). Classification (NCBI taxonomy): domain Eukaryota; kingdom Metazoa; phylum Chordata; class Lepidosauria; order Squamata; family Elapidae; genus Naja; species Naja naja. The sequence goes on from CM019161.1 coordinate 4,403,092, forward strand.
TCTTGTTACTTCTTTAAATCTGAAAAATTAACACAGCTTCAAGGGGTGAATTAAACCTGGAAAATAAATTGGGAAATCAGTAACTTTCTTTTGTAGGAAGTTTGTAAGAGTTCACTTCTTGTTTTTGGATGAATAGGTCATGAATTTGTTCTAAAAATAGAATATAGCATACAATGCTTTTCCAAGACATATGAAGAATGTATGAAGAATGATTACAGGAACTGGGGATGGCTAGTCTAGTGAAGAGAAAGACCGGGGAGACATGATAGCAGTCTTCCAACATTTGAGGGGCTGCCACAGAGAGGAGGGGGGTCAAGCTATTTTCCAAGGCACCTGAAGGCCGAACAGGGAATAATGGATGGAAACTGATCAAGGAGAGATTCAATCTAGAAATAAGGAGAAATTTTCTGACAGTGATAACAATCCATGGAACAAGAGTTGCCTTCGGAAGTTGTGGGAGCTTCATCACTGGAGGCTTTCAAGAAGAGATTGGGCTGCCACCTGTCAGAAATGGTGTAGGGTCTCCTGCTTGGGTGGGGGGTTGGACTAGATGACCTACAAGATCCCTTCCAACTCTGATTATCTGTTATCTGTTAAGATAGAATTATTATATTGCAAAAGTGGAATGTGCATTATAGTCAGATGACCCACAGCCTCCCAAATATCATGCATTAGGTTTCTAAAGGGAGCAACAGCCTACGTTATCTTGGAAGAAGAGTGGAGTTCACAGGGCTTGGATTATGCTTTAGTTCTTGTAAAATAGGGTAAGATAAGTCTGGTAAGAATCATGTCGAAGCAGCTCTGCCAGCAACGTCAAGATCTTGCTTAAAGCCCATTTCCTGGTTCTTGTTTATGTATGCAATGTTTTTTCACCTTCATTTGAATTGCTGTTATCTTCAGACTAAGCAGATGTTGGACAATCTTGCAATTTCTCAAAAATTGGGCCTGTCCTGTTAATCAAGTTCACTTGGTTTGCTCCATAAATATTCTTTATTCTTCTTTTCCCTTCTTCCTTGCACATAGCAGAAGGAACGAGCGGAGGTGGTAGGAGGCCTTTCACTCCAGATCAGCACACGGAAAACTAGTGGGCACCTTGAAAAGACTCTTGATGCTCATGGGCACCACACATCTTACTCCGGGTTGCACAGTTCTCCTCGGACAGATCACAACTTGGGGTCAATTAACATAACAGGTTAACAGAGTTGGAAGGGATCTTGTAGGCCATCTAGTCCAACCCTCCACCCAAGCAGGAGACCCTACACCATTTCTGGCAGAGGGCAGTCCAGTCTCTTCTTGAAAGCCTCCAGTGATAAAGCTCCCACTTCTGAAGGCAACTTCTGTTCCATGGGTTGATGGTTCTCAGTCAATTCCTCCTTATTTCCAGGGTGAATCTCTCCTTGATCAGTTTTCATCCATTGTTCCTTGTCTGGCCTTCAGGTGCTTTGGAAAGTAGCTTGACCCCTTCCTCCTCTCTGTGGCAGGCCCTCAAGTATTGGAAGATTGCTCTCCTGTCTCCCCTGGTCCTTCTCTTCCCTAGACCAGCCATGCCCAGTTCCTGCAACCGCTCATCATATGTTTCAACCTCCAGTCCCCTAATCATCCTGGTTGGTCTTCTCTGCACTCTCCTCATGATCATGTAATCAAAATTCAGATGCTTGGCAACTGACTCATATTTATGACGGTTGCAGTGTCCTGGGGTCTTTGGCAACCTTCTAACAAGCAAAGTCAATGGGGAAGCCAGATTGTATACCAATTTTGATCCAAGACCTCTCCTTTAAATAATGGCAAAAGGATTACTCCAAATTTATTTGGCAAAACAAAACGAAAACAAAACACCACGAATTAAATTTGAACTTTTACAAGAGGCAAAAGAAAAGGAGAGGTCTTGGTTAGCCACAGAAATTCTGGTCACAAGTGGAGGACTTATCTCACAGCTTTCCCAAGTTGTGCTAGAGTTCTACCACTAGGAGGCAGTGAAAGATAATCAGCTTGCTTTGACCTGTTTGAATTTTTTTTAATGTATCCACACTTCTCTTCAGTTCACCTATTTGATGTTGGGTTCTCTTATTTTAACCTCATTTTTTAAAAAATTACATTTATATGCCACCCTTCTCTGAAGACTCAGGGCAGCTTACAATTTTTGGGATACAACCCAGTGTGCTCAGCAATAGCCTTCATTCCATTGTATATGCCTGCTTATTACTAAGCGGCATTTTTACAAGGTCAGCTAATTGCCCCCAACAATCTTGGGTCCTCAATTTACCTACCCCGAGAGGATGGAAGGCTGAGTCAACCTTGAGTCTGGTGGGATTCGAGCCTACAGCAGTTGTAGGCAGCTGGAACTTAAGTGCAGGCAATTAACAGCCTGAGCCACCAAGGCCCATTTGGGGGAAAGCAATTACAAGTATTACTTTAATACCATTTAAGAGCATTTTTTAAAAAAAGGGAATTTCTGCTCCTTCCCAGAAAGTGTAGCCACTTAAGGGAGAATAACACAGGATCCTGTTGGTTTAGATCTGGCTAAATATAGTTAGTCCTTGAGTTACAACCAGATTAACAGATAATCAGAGTTAGAAGGGACCTTATAGGTCATCTAGTCCAATTCCCCGCCCAAGCAGGAGATCCTACACCATTTCTGACAAACCATTCATTTAGTGTCCGTTTGAAGTCTCAAACGGTGAAAAGAGCATCTTGTGGCTGTTTTTTCACACTTATGACTGCTGCAGCATCCCCATGGTCATGTGATCAAAATTCAAACGCTTGGAAGATTTTATGGGATCCCCTTTTGTGACCCTCCGACGAGCAAAGTCAACGGAGTAGCCAGATTCACTCAACAACCGTGTTAACCGTCACAATTGCAGTGATTCGCTTAGGAACCATGGCAATAAAGATCGCAAAAATGGGACAAACACAAGCAACAAATGCCTCCACTTAAACACACATCAATTTGGGCTCGTCTTGCAATGGTAAAGTTGAGGACCACCTTCTTTTCCCAGGCTACGTGTCACACACACACGAAGAGCTTATGTACTGTAAGCAAATATTTTCAGAGTTTGGGGATAAAACTAATTCTTGGTCAGCTGAGAATTAAAGACAAAAAAAATGCGCCTGACACATAGTCCTAATGTGCAGGTGGTCTTCAGCTTTCAACCCATTTGTTTAGCAAATGTGTGAAATTACAACGCCCAGGAATGGGATGCTACCAGCTTGTTCCAGTTCAGGTAAACCCATAGCTAGTTTTATGGCTGGTTCAGCGAACCCCCAAATCCCACTCTTGCCTGGTCCCGCCCACCCCACCCCATCCCTCCCAGAAGTCCCCACGCAGCAAGTTTGGACCAGTGGTGGGATTCAAATTTTTTTACTACCAGTTCTGTGGGCGTGGCTTGGTGGGCGTGGCAGGGGAAGGATACTGCAAAATCCCTGTTCCTTCTCCACCCCACTAACCTGCTTTCCAGCTCCGTTCTCCTGTGCAGGGCAACCAAAGAAGACCCAGCCAATCAGCTGGGACTCAATGGGAGGCAGAGAAGAGATGGGGTTGGTAGGGCCTGTCAGATGTGGGATTTGCCAGTTCTCTGAACTATTCAAAAGTTCTGCTACCGGTTCTCCAAAACTGGTCAGAACCAGCTGAATACTACCTCTGGTTTGGACACCAGGTAAGTGCAGGGCCCACACGGAGGCTTGGGGAGGGTGAAAAATGGGCCTACTGGAGGCTCTAGAAGGCTGGAAATGGGCCCATTTCTGGCCTCAGGAGTGCCTTCGGAGCCCAGGGGAGCCCATTTCTGTCCTCCCGGAAGCTCAAGGAAAGCTTCCAGAGCCAAGGGAGGGTAAAAATGCCCCCCCCCCATGTGGTGCAGGAGGCTGACTAGGCCATGGCCACCATGGCCACGCCCACCCAGCAACCAAGCAGAGAACCAGCTGCTGGTATGTTCGAAGCCCACCCCTGACGACGCCCCTGAACAAGTCAAGTGATCAAAAGTCAGGCTCTTGGCTACCGCTTGTACAGGTAGCCCTGGACGTAGAACCAGGGGTGGGTTTCTACTGGTTCTGTCCGGCTCTGTAGAACCAGTAGTTCTGAACAGCAGCAGACATAGAACCTGTTCTGTCTGCTGCTGCTTTGGCCCACCCGCCCGCCTGGGCTCTTACCTGATCTTTATTTCCTGCTTTTTCAACTTCAGCTGCTGTGCGAGGCACAGCTGGGGTGGAAAAGCAGGAACAAAATGTTGTTTCAAACGCTGCTGACGAAGATTTACAGGCGCGCGCGCAGCATGCAGAGAAGCACATCGTAAATCACCAAACGTCGTAAAACATCGTAAATCACCACAAACCGGTAGTTAACCCTGTCGGATCCCACCCTTGCATAGAACCCTCCTTTAGTGGCCATTCAAAGCTACAATGGCACTGAAAAAAGTGAGTTGTGACCGGACTTCCCACTTAGGATCATCCCAGCATGGTGTGATCCTGATTCGGGCGCTAGGCAACTGGCGTGTATTTATGATGGTTGTGGCTTCCTGGGGTGTGTGTCACATGATCCCCGTTTATGACCTCCCCAGCTGGCTTCCGATGAGCCAAGTCAACAGGGAAGCTGGATTTGAATCTGTTTCGATGTCCACCCTCAAAACGATGCTATGGGGCACTGCCCATCAGAACAACTGGACACAAGGACAGTTCCCCCCCAGGCCATCACTCTGCTAAACAACAAATTCCCTCAACACTGTCAAACTGTCTAGAAAGGTGGTGTTACCATCATTATTCTCATCTTCCCTATTACCTATATCCTTATCTTCTTTTGACTATAACTTTGTTGCTTGTATCTTATGATTTATAGTTTACTTAGTATCCTAGTATGATTTATGTTGATTGCTTATTTAGTACCCCATGACTATCACTAAGTGTTGTATCTAATGTTTTATGATGAATTTATTTTTACAATGTCTATGATTAATGATCTATCACTATTGTTGCGATAGAACTATTCTATTCTATTCTATTCTATTTCTATTCTATTCTATTCTTCATTCCATTATTCTATTCTATTCTTATTCCTATTCCTATTCCTACCCTATCCTATTCTATTCCTTCCTCTAATCTATTCTATATTCTCCCTACATTCTATTCTATGCTATGCTATGCTATGCTATGCTATGCTATGCTATGCTATGCTGTTCATTCTATTCTATTCATTCCATTCTATTCTAATTTGCAAATGCTGGTCAATTAGATTCATACTGTTTACTTAGTACCCTAGTATGATATATGTCAGTTGCTTATTTAGTATAATATATGAATTACTTTTATAGCCTAATTAAAGTGCCCTTGTTACTTTTACATGTATCCATAGAAGAGAATATTTGTAGCTCAGGGCTGAACTGTGGACTCTTCGGTTTTCTTAGAGATGGTTCATTGCCAAACTAGGTAACATTATCAGTGCTGCGAGGAAGTGGGGTTTGTAAGGAGGAGGAAGAGAAGGACTGTGGGGTCGCTGGTGCTTTCTGAGGTTGGTTATTTGCTTGCAGACATTTCATTACCAAACTAGGTAACATCATGATGTTACCTAGTTTGGTAATGAAACATCTGCAAAGAAAGCCACCAAGCTCAGAGAACACCACGGACCCCACAGTCCTTCTCTTCCTCTTCCTCTTCCTCTTCCTCCTCCTCCTCCTCCTCCTCTTTGCAAACCCCACTCCCTTGTAGCACCAATAATGTTACCTACTTTGGCAACAAAACATATCTAAGAAAGCCACCAAGCACAGAAAGCATCAAGGACTCCACATTATTATTGCATGTTCCAATCCTATTCCATGCGTAAATGAAGCCCCAGAGAGGTTTGGGACTTGGTTCCCAAAGAACAGTTTCTCACTTTATTACTCTGACTCGAAGAAAGTGAAAGGATTCTTGTAATCAACCAGTTGCATTACCGGAATAAAGGAAAGGTTGTTCTCCTTTAAGAGGTCAGCTGCGATATGGGGCAGCAGCTATATTTGAAAAGAAGGTGCAGGAAACAAGGGTCGCTCTGTGCCAGGGTGACTTAATGCTGAGCAGATTCTGAACATTCAGTTCTTTCCTTGGAGAAACTTTTAAAAAGCATCTGTTCCATTTATGAGGGGCAGTGGCGGGACGTGGGTATCTCTAGTCCGACGAAGAGAAGGACCAGGGGTTGATTTGATAGCCGTCTTCCAGGAACTGAGGGGTTGTCACACAGAAGACGGGGTGGTTGACCTATACTCCAAAGCACCAGAAGGCAGGGCAAGAAATAATGGGTGGAAGATGGCTAAAGAAAGACCCAACATAGAACTTTCCTGACAGCGAGAAGGATTCATCCGTGGGACAACTTGCCCCCAGAAGTTCTCGGTGTGCCATCACTGGGGGTTTTCAAGAAGAGATTGAACAGCCATTTGTCTGGAATGGTGTAGGGTCTCCTGCTTGAGCAGGGGGCTGGACTAGAAGACCTCCAAGTCCCCCCAACTCTTTTATTCTGTATTCATCAAAGTAGCTTAGGTTGATTTCCCAGTTTGAAGACCACTGAGATGAGAAGGAAGAGAGAGGAGAATCTCAAGTCAAACAGGACTATTTTTTGAAACTCTTCCACTAATCAGCTCCATATCTATTTAACTTATAGAGGGGAGGCTCCATTACTGGCTTATTTTTTTTTAAAAAAACCCCTCTTCTCTTCTTACCAAAGTTCTTATGAAGCTTCATTGCTTTCATACCTACTTTAAAAGGATCCAGTAACGGGCCGTGGGAAAAAATCCCTTGGCAGAAGCGTCAGCAACCCGAGCAGTGGAAAACCACCCGAGCCCGTTGGGATATAAATAGCGACTCTCCGGGTTGCATCCAAAGTTGTCTTCTTGTCGGCTTGTGTGTTGCATTTATCCCGATTCCCTCTCAACTGCATGAAATGAATTCATTTAAATTGAGTCGAGCAGGCAGGGGTGTCCAACCTTGGCAACTTGAAGACTTGTGGACTCCAACTCCCAGAATTCCCCAGCCAGCATGAACACTCTGATGGTGGCTTGCAGACTTGACTTTGCCCTGTGGATTTGCGCTGGGTTTTTCCTGGATTAGGCTATCGAACTCTTTGGGAGTTGTTGTTGTTATTATTATTATTATTATTATTATTATTATTATTATTAATTAATTAATTAAATTTATATCCCGCCTCTCTTCCCCCATCGGGGAACTCGAGGCGGCGTACAACAGGATAAAAGCAGTTGCCTATACAGTATAAAATCAAAAAACTCATTCATATCATCCAAACATACAAGAGGGAAGAACAAAGGTCTCAATTCCATGCCCTCCGACAAAGCCAGGTCTTAACGGCTTTGCGGAAAGCAAGTAGATTGGGGATGGTTCTAATCTTCGCAGGGAGCATATTCCAGAGGGACGGTGCTGCCACAGAGAAGGCCCTCGCCCGTGGGCCCGCCAGCCGACATTGCCTGGCCGACGGTATCCGGAGCAAGCCCTCCCTGTGGGATCTAACCGGGTGCTGGGAGGCATAAGGTAGCAGTAGGCGGTCTCGAAGGTATCCCGCTCCTAAACCATGAAGGGCTTTAAAAGTTGTCACTAGCACCTTGAATTGCACCCGGAAGACCACCAGCAGCCAATGCAGCACGCGGAGGATAGGTGTTATATGGGCGCACCTAGGTGCACCCATAATCACTCGCGTGGCCGCATTTTGCACCAGCTGAAGTCTCCGAGTGCTCTTCAAGGGCAGCCCCATGTAGAGCACATTGCAGTAGTCCAATCAGGAGGTGATAAGGGCATGAGCGACCGTGTGTAGAACCCCTCGATCCAGGAAGAGTCGCAACTGGCGCAACAGGCGAACCTGTGCAAAGGCCCCTCTGGTCACAGCCGTAAGATGGTGATCAAATTGTAGCTGTGGATCCAGAAGGACCCCCAAGTTGCGAACTCGTTCTGAGGGGAGCAATTTCTCTCCCCCCAGCACCAAAGTTGGATAATCAACTGAACCCCGAGGGGGCAGGACCCACAGCCACTCGGTCTTGTCAGGGTTGAGTCTGAGCCGATGAGTCCCCATCCAGATCCTCACATCCTCCAGGCACCGGGACAACACCTCCACGCACTGGTATTGGCATGGGGAATTTCTGGAGAAGACTATTTGGGGCGAAATAAAAAACTTTCTGTGGTGTGTGCGTGTGCGAGTGGGACAGGACAACATGTTACTAAAATCAAATCAAACCTTTATTGTCAATGCACAACATGTGTACAATGAAATTGAATGAGCCTCCCTTGGTGCAGCCTCCCCCCCCCCGAAAAACACAAAATACATCTTTACAAAACAAATTCCTTGAAATTGTAAGTTTTCTGCATTGCCTTTACAGTGTGGTGTCCTCTGAATAAAACCACTTCGAATATTTATCTTCGTCATCTCTTTTTTTATGTCTATGGAGATTCTCAGTCAGCCAGGTCATGGTTGTCCCAAAGGTGCTTTTTCAAGAGGCAACTGGACTTGTTTTCTTTGCATTACTCAGGTGACCCTGAAGACACAGAAAAACCTCCAAGTGGCCTCAATGACCCTCTAAAAGGATGCAAATTACCAGCAGTCTGCAAGGAATATAAATCCATCCATTCCCCGCTATCCAGTCAGAGCTGAAGAAGCTTCTTGCATGAGAAGCTAAACGTCTTCAAAGAAAAACCAGAAAGTCCAGTTGCCTCTTGAAAAAGCCCCTTTGGGACATCTCTTCTCTACATTCATCTTTCAAACTCATCCAACCTTCCTTCGTTTTCCAGTCTTTCTCCATTTTTATGGCCCTTCTTTAGAACATCCAGCTGTCCCTATTTATTTATTTATTTATTTATTTATTTATTTATTTATTTATTTATTTATTAGGCTTATATGCCGCCCTATCTCCTGAGGGACTCAGGGCGGCTTACAATTAAAACAGTCCCAATACAATTACATAAATGTTAAAGGACATTAAAAACCAAGGTCTCCTTTGTCAATTAGAATATTTTAAAATATATTTAACACCCTCCCTCAGTCCCCATCAGTCCCCATCTAATGTCCACCTTAAACTAAAATCTGAAGCCTGCAAGCTCACACCTGCAGCCTCTCATTTCTTTAGCTGGTTAATTACTGTCTGGTGATTTTCTCAAATGTTCTTCAAACATTTATTGTCCCTGGGGGTGACTGACATTTTGAAAGTCATGATGAAACAAGGATGGGTGTAACTCAGATCCAATGTTAAGTCTTGATGAGAATTACGTTGTAAATGTCAATGGCATGAATAATATCAGCTAGAATGTGTCTAGGAGGTCACGATACAGGTGAAAGTTAATGTTTTATAACAAAGTATGCATGTGGATTTTTAAAAAAAAAACGGGATGTGGCGAAATCAACTGTACTGATAAGAGACAATGGATTAGATAAGCTTTTAAGAGACTGAGAACTATTTATGGACTTTCTGCATGTTAAATTTTACAAAACTTTACAAAAAGCTTTACAAAAACCCTAGTAAGACCACACCAAGATGTTGAGACAGAGAAGAGCAACTAAGATGATCAAAGGCCTGGAAACTAAAACATGAAGAACAGCTGCAGGATCTGGGTTTGGCTAGTCTAGAGAAAAGAAGAATTAGGGGTGACATGATAGCAGCGTTTCAGTATTTGAGGGGCTGCCCCAAAGAGGAGGGGGTCAAATTATTCTGCAAAGCACCTGAAGGCAGGACAAGAAGCAATGGATGGAAACTAACCAAGGAGAGAAGCAACCCAGAATTAAGGAGAAACTTCCTAACAGTGAGGACAATTAACCAGTGGAACAGCTGGCCTTCAGAAATTGTAGCTGCTCCATCACTGGAGGTTTTTAAGAAGAGACTGGACAACCTATGTCAGGCTACAGAACTTTTCCCATTCAATCAACTAGCATGAACTTCTGAAAACATATCAAAAGGAATCCTTTATTGAGATGAGACAATTCATGTAGGGGTTAAAAGCAGCGTCTAAGGTCTCTCAGACATGCACAGATAGATAAGGGAGTTTAAAACCCCTCCCCTTATCTTGATGTGTATTTAGTAAAACAAAGAGCCAACATGTTAATTCTCCCCCCACCCCCTTTTTAGAAGGATCTTTTTCAGAGTTTCCCAGGGCACATCTCACTGTGGAATTTTTATGGTCCCTTCATCTCCTGGCTGTCTCTTCCAGAGGTGATAGGTTCCGGCCATCTGGGTTTCATCCCTCCATTGTATCATGTGTAGGTTATACAAATTCGATATAAGATTAAATATGGAAGAAGAAAAAAGGGGGGGAGACAGAGAAAGAAATCCTTCAGGTTACATCAAGAAGGATTTCTTTCTCTGTCTCCCCCCCCCTCCTTTTCTTCTTCCATTGAAGAAATGACAGATACATGGATCTGACACAACCATTTGTCTGAAATGGTATAAGTTCTCCTCCTTGAGCAGGGGGCTGGACTAGAAGACCTCCAAGGTCCCTTCCAGCTTCTATTCTATTCTATTCTATTCTATTCTATTCTATTCTATTCTACTCTACTCTACTCTACTCTACTCTACTCTACTCTACTCTACTCTTTTCTATTCTATTCTATTCTATTCTATTCTATTCTATTCTAAATACAGGTTAACAGAGGGCTTTGAGGATTAGTTTTACTTCTGGGGTTACCTGTTCACACACACACACACACGTATGTATATGTATGTGTGTGTGTGTGTGTGTGTGTGTGTGTGTGTTGCTAGGTCGATTAAATTGATAGACAAATAGATTTCCACATTAGGGACATATTTTTATACAACATAGTATTTTTATTAAATAAACAGGTAGTCCTTGACCTACATTTAGTGACCAAAGTTGCAATGGCCCTGGAAAAAGTGCCTTATGACCGTTTTCCATACTTAGGACCATTGCAGCATCCCCATGGTCACATGATCCAAATCCAGACCCTTGGCAACTGACTCGGTCGTATGACAGTTGCTGTGTCCCAAGGTCATGTGATCCCCTGTTGTGACTTTCTCACAAGCAAAGTCCATGGGGGAAGGTTTATAATTACTTGTAGACTTGTTATGTAAAGAGGAGAATACATCAGATATTGTTGACATATTATTCACCCTTCAACCAGGGTGGATCTTTTTATGTTTAGTCAGTGTGAATGACATATTTGTCATTTGTTTTTGGGGGGGGGTTTGTACACATTTTTTATTTTTATTTATTAGTATTTTATGGTTGTTAGTTTGTCTCCTCTTTTTTCTCCCCCCACCCTTTATTTTGCATTTTAACTTTGAAAATAAAGTAAAAATTTGTGGAAAAAAAATACTGGGATGACGAATGTAATTACTTTTGCCTTTGAGTTGTGCTATGATATACTATGTTATTTTGCTGCACTGATATTTATCTAGCATAACTAAATTCTTGAAATACTATTATTTGGATCCTTGGGAAGTAAAGAAGAAGAAAAAAGAAAAAAGCGTACATTCTATCAATTTTAATCACAATTTAAGATAGAAATGTTATGAGCATTGTATTTATTTGATTTATTCAATCAAACACTATTAGAAAAGAAGAGATGAAAGAAAAACACATTGCGACATACATTAATGTTATGTAATAAAGGTTTCAGCCTTTAATCTTACTTTGAACTTTATCCATCATTTGCTCTTAAGGAACTTGCCTGGAGATAAGGTGGGACAACCTGCATTGTTTTTTCCACCTGGTACATTTAAGCTACTCTGAATCCACAGGGACAATAAAAAGATAAACTCAAATTTTACTTCCACTTCTTTTAGTTCTTAATTTTTAGTTAGGGAGACATAGTAAATGTTCAAATTATGTTTGCACATCCTTGAAAATGTTGCTGTTTAGGACTTGCCCACAATCTGCTTAAATTTCACTGAATTGATACATATGCAATGAATGAATAAGCACAAACTCCTTGTGATTAGGGGGTACTGTAATCCTCAATGTTTTTCTCCATCTGTAGATTTGACTACTTCTAAAACTTCTTCACCATGTATTTATTCCATCATTCACAAAATCCTTCTATATTTATTAATTCTACTACTTCTAAAAACCCTTCTCCATCTACTCATTCCATGGTTCACAAAACTCTTCTCTATTTATTAATTCTATTACTTCTAAAAATTCTTCCCATGTACTAATTCCATAGTTCACTATAGTCTTCTCTATAAATTCTACGATTTCTAAAAGTTATTTTCCATCTACTAATTCCATAGTTCATAAAATTCTTTGTTTCTAAAAAAAAACTTTCCCATCTCCTAATTCCATGGTTCACAAAATTCTTCCTTATTTATTAATTCTATTACTTTTAAATATTTTCCCCCATGTACTAATTCCATAGTTCACTACAGTCTTCTCTATTAATTCTACTACTTCTAAAAATTCTTTTCTGTCTACTAATTCTACTAGTTCACAAAATTCTTCTCTATTTCTAAAAAACCCTCCCCAGATCACAAAATTCTTAATTTATTAAATCTACTACTTCTAAAAATTCTTCCCCATCTACTCATTCCCTAGTTCACAAAATTCTTCTCTATTAATTCTACTACTTCTAAAAATTCTTTTCCATCGAATTCTATAGTTCTCAAAATTCTCCATCTGCTAATTCTGCTCCTTCCCAACAAGACTTCTTCTACTCAATTAAGCAAAACACACGATGTAGTACCAGAAGAAGAATAGGCTTCCCTATCTCATTTGTCTGACATGTTGTAAGATGTAAAAGAAGGTATGAGCTATGTCAGACATTATCAGTTGATAACCAAGTACCTAGTAGTTGGCAACAGCAATTAGCAAGTTTGGTACTAATTTAAATTCTACAGTTAGATGAATACTCTCTTGAACAACACAGGAACAATCTGTGAAATGCTGATCGCAGATTGGTATCCCAAGATATTATGTTTCATTGTAATTGCAAACCCTGACATTTTTTTTGACAAAAATTATATATGTGTGTGTGGCAAAAAATGAAAGAGAGAAACCTGGAATATATTTTTCCAGGTTTCTCATATGTATATTTGTAAAAGGGGAGGAGAATTCACTGGTTTTTTTTCTTTTTCTTCTTAGCGTCCAGCTGGGGTGGGTTCTACAGATAGTCCTTGACTTACAACAAGTATGTTTAGTGACCGTTTGAAATTATACCACTGAAAAAAGTAACTTTATGTCATATTTTCATATATTTAAGTAGTTATTTACATATTTATACATAAGTATACATATGCCTATTCATACCAAATTATTTCATCACACCTTTCATTTCATCTCTCTATTTTGTGTCTACCTTGCAGCCAATTATACCATAAATTCCAAATTTCATAGTACTCCGTCTCTTCTCTCTCCTTCATTTCCATTGAAAGCCTGTCCATTTCTGCACACTCTGAAACCCTTTTTTATCATCATAATATCGGAGGGAATGCTGTCACTTTTCCAGTTCTGGGCAAAGGCAATTCTTGCTGCGGTTATTATATCTAATATAATATATTGGAGTTTCTTACTTGTTTTATCTCTTAATATACGCAATAGAAATGTCTCTGGTCTCAATTCAATTTTCTGTTTTCTAATTTCCTCCAGCCATTTCCTAATTTTTAAACCAACAATTTTTAGCTTGAGGGCATGTCCACCACATATGGAAATAGGTTTTGCAACCTTCTGATAAGCAAAGTCAGTAGGGAAGCCAGAGTCACTTAACAACCAGGTTACTAACTTAACAACTGTGATGATTCATTTAATGACTGTGGCAAGGGAGGTTGCAAAATGCAGCAAGCTCGCTGAACAACTGTCATGCTTAGCCACAGAAATGTGGAGCGCCATTGCAGCTGTAAATTGAGGATTACTTGTATAAGAATATCTCTGTGGGAAGCCCCTCCTAGAAGAATGAAACATTTTGAGGAATATTTTTTAAAAAGGCAGGATAAAATATGTCCCCTAAAAGAGAAATAAACAAATCTTAAGGGAGACAGAGCCTCAGCCCCCTCAAGCAGATGCTGTTTTTAGAAATGCAGATTTGGTAATCTATTACTCCCTGCAGCAAAGTCTGAACAAAGGGAGATTTGCCCTCACCCAAGAGCAAACACGGGGCAAAGCCATTAAGCCATAATAGGAATTATTGCATTACCCTCACAAACTTCAACCAAACTTAGCTCAGACAAATGCCTAGGATTTGTACTTTGCCTATACAGCCAGCTATGACCCTTACATAACCCCTACATCCGAGGTGTATTCAGCAGGTTCTGACTGGTTCTGGACAACTGGTAGCGGAATTTCTGAGTAGTTCGGAGAACCAGCAAATGCCGCCTCTGACTGGCCCCACCCCCTTTGATTCTCTGCCTCCTGAGTCCCAGCTGGGTCTTCTTTGGTTGCCCTGCACAGGAGAATGGAGCTGGAAAGCAGCTTAGTGGGGTGGGAAGGGAATGGGGATTTTGCAGTATCTTTCCCCTGCCACGCCCACCAAGCCACGTCATGCCCACCAAGCCACGCCCACAGAACCAGTAGTAAAAAAAAATGAATCCCACCACTGCCCTACATGGCTCCATGGGAGTCTGACAACAGCCAATAGAATACATGTTCTTGCCCAGGAACAGGAAGCTCAAGGGCAAAGCCCAAGAGAAGGTCTAAAACCCCCTCACTCTCAACTCCATGTGGTCAGCTGCCCAGAACCACCCAGGTGGTTCTGCTTCATCATTAAACCCTGCAAGTAAAATGGCCAACCTATGATGAACTTAGAGAAATCTCTATTCGCGTCTGGACTCGGGTGCACAGTTCTAATTGCCACATTTATGAAGATACAAGAGAGCTGGCAGAATTGCCAAAAAGTGCAATCAAAACGTTGGGGACTCTTAACATTTTTCTTACGAGAAAAATCTCGAATGCTTGGGGTTATTAGGCCTGGAACAAAGGCCACTGGAGGGAACGTGATCCAGATGTATAAAGTTATATATGACATGGAGAAGAAAAATCCCCCCCCCCCATGCAGTGGGATCAGAAGTCTCCCAATAAAGGAGATTTAGGACAGACAATAGAAAGCATTTCTTCTTATAGTTCTTAATTAAACCGTGGAATTAATTGCCAAATGACACAGCCTCTCTCTCTCTTCCACAAGAAAATGTGATGACCACTAACTTTGCTTTAAAGGGAGATCAGATACATCGGGTGCTCCATTGCTGGATGTTTTCAGAAAAAGACCGGACAACATTTGCCTGGGATGCTTTAACGTCTCCTGCCTTGAGCAGGGAGTTGGACCCTTCCAGCCTTAGAATTCTGTGTTCTGTGTTCAATTGCAGGGAAACAACAGTGGGACAGATCTGTCATACTCTTCCTTGTGAGCTCTGCAGAAGCATCGCCGAGGAACAAAATGTTAT
The DNA here is from genome assembly GCA_009733165.1 of Naja naja. Lineage (NCBI taxonomy): Eukaryota > Metazoa > Chordata > Lepidosauria > Squamata > Elapidae > Naja > Naja naja. Next base: position 4,418,424 of record CM019161.1, read on the forward strand.
TCTG